>OX439128.1:38540873-38698373 GCA_949318235.1 Ecdyonurus torrentis
TGAAAATTTAGAGTTGACCTAATCAACTGATGTGTAAATTTCATTTAGTTTGAAATTCCTATATGAATGTTTAAAAAATAGCAAA
This sequence comes from Ecdyonurus torrentis, assembly GCA_949318235.1. Classification (NCBI taxonomy): domain Eukaryota; kingdom Metazoa; phylum Arthropoda; class Insecta; order Ephemeroptera; family Heptageniidae; genus Ecdyonurus; species Ecdyonurus torrentis. Next base: position 38,540,959 of record OX439128.1, read on the forward strand.
CCTCACTCTCCCTCCTAAACTAACAAATTTTAAACCCTTTCTTACATGTTTTGGTAATAAAGTCACTCATTTAAATTCATATTGATTTTTTCCTTTAAAATTATGGAAATATCCACACCACACGTCAGAAAAAATTAAGAAATAAAAGTGTTAGTAAAAAAAAAAAAAAAATCAAGCAATCAATTTTATCACCTGTGTGAAACTTGATACCCTTAGATATTTTGATGAAAACATCACACGTCCTCTCACTAAAATATGTGAACAAAAAATAAACATCAAAATGTTTGGAACATAAAAAGTATAAGAAAAAATGTAGAAATTCTTACGCCACTAATCATTACACAAGAGCTGACACACAAATTTTTAGTTTTACGATCTAGATTTGAATCTATACAACAAACACTTTTTTTTTTTTTTTTTTTTTTTTTTTACAGAGAAGAGATTGAAAGGTTGTAAACTTTGAGAAAAACAATGAAATTTATCACTGTCACCTATGTAGATCAATAACTTTGTATTATTTCTGGGAACTGGAAGAGTTCACGAGGATTCGAAATTTTATATAAGAATAAAAACAAAAATAAAGAACTGAAAGTCGAGATTAAACAAAATGTGTAGTGATCAAGAAAAAAAATTAAAACATTATATAAATATTAAATTGTTTTTAAAAATAATTTCAATAACATGATTATAATGTTGAATTTGAAGAATAATTAATTATTGGCCTATAGGAAACGTTACGTAGATTTAATTTTTTTTAAAGTTTGTTTACTTTGTTTTTAGAGCAAGTTATAATTTTACTTTTAAATTAATTTCAGTAAATAAAACATTGATCATATTTTTTACTCTCTGATTTTAGTTTAATAAAACCTAAATTTTCAAAGGAAGTTGTTAAATTCTAATAAACGAGGATTGATTTAGAGATATATTTGAGATCTCTAACTATTTTCTTATTGAAGAATATCCGGTATTTTATTTAAACTTCTAAGAACTCTATAACATGAAATATGAATAAATTTTAAAAAACATTCTTTTATATGTTTTACCATACCTAGAATTCCTTATATGTCTGTTTTTATGATTTTCAAACATTTTATTATTTCAAGTATATGAAATAAAAAAAAATCCTAAAATAATCTTTCAGGTTGATTGATCACCTTTTCATCAATTTAATATGAGGATAATATATGTTTTTTTATTTTTTTATTTTTTTTTTTCAACGTTCAATAGAGCGAAAATGTTACGGACGAGATCTTTGTCTGAATAAGAAGAGAAGAAGAAGAAAAAAAAATGTTATTGGGTGCTTGGTTGATAGCACAGCATCTTTTTAGCTTCCGTTTGATATATTTTGTAGGTGGATTTTATAAGTGAAGTGGGCGAGACAGCTGCGGTCACCGTGCTTTGTTCTCTCTCTCTCTCTCTCTCTCTCTCTCTCTCTCTCTCTCTCTCTCTCTCTCTCTCTCTCTCTCTCTCTCTCTCTTCCTCTCTCATCTACCTGAGCATCAGCTCACGTATAAACTACATTACATAGTAGTTGTTGTATTAAAGTGGCTTGCATTTATATTGAACTCTCTCTCTCTCTCTCTCTCTACCTCTCTCTATACCTCTATTCTCATGATGTTTTAGTTTTCCATTGTTATTTGGCAAACATTAGTTAGATAAGAAAAGACATTACTTGATTTTGTTATGTCTCTCTCATGAAAAACAAACAAAAGACTACTAGAGAGAATCATGACGACTAACATCATATTATGTGTGTGTGTGTGTGTATATATATATATATATATATATATATATATATATATATATATATATATATATATATATATATATATATATATATATATATATATAGGAAATAGCTACTCTACTCTTGATCATCGCTATAAAGTCCCAATGGGATAAAAAAAAATTCTCTCCTTCTTTCTTTTTTCTCCCCCCTTCATTCATTTTCTAAATTACACTGATTTAATTTCTTTTTTGTTTTATTACATTCTCTCTTATTCTTTTTCTCTCCGATCCAAAACACATACCCAACTTTCTTCCCTTCATTCTTATAGACATTTTAAACATTAATATTACCAACTTGCTTGATTTCACTCCCCCTTACCCTCCCGCCCCACAACCCCAACTCATGCACTCATCTATAAAAAGACATCATACTTACAATTTTATTTGCACTTGTCATATATATATATATATATATATATATACAGTATGTACACAAATGAACCCATAGCATTACATAAAGTACTGCAAATTTTATATAATTATTATTCTCCTTACAAGAAGATGAATTGGAAAAATTTAAGTAGAAAAAATAAATATTATATGGAATTATTCAAGTTTATAAGTACATACATGTGAATGGTGATATTGTAAAAATGATTTACATAATCTATATAATTACAGAGTTTTATTATTTGATTTATAAATCAACTTAAAAATATTAAGTATTAATGTCGCTTCAAGGCTTTTTTTTTTCAGACTTGCATTTTATCAGCCTATAATATTGAGAATAGGTTAACTTTAAAAATATGAACATGGAGAAAAATTTATACTTATGGCAGATATATAAATTCTGTGAAATGCAATATATAGACATATAATCTAGAACAGGTATTATTATACTATATACAATAATATTATCTAATGCAGGTGCAATATGCTATACAATTAAGGTGTGACTCACTTCTAGATTAAAAGTGTATTATAGTTTATAACAACAACCCGCTCCAAAATTAAAGTGTACCTATTGCAAAATACAGGATTCATGTACGGTCATTGCAATAAAAAAAATGAAATTCTATTGGCATACGGGAATAACATTTATTTAGATAGTGTTTTGCGTCAACTGAAATCTCCATCTGATTGTATTGAATGGCCATAAGCCAATACAATTTCATTTTTTAGTGCAATGACTGTACCTGCTATAGGTTGTAATTTTTTCCGCGTACTGTATGTGCTGTAATATGTATGTACGTTCTTTAAAGAGCTTATTACTGATCAGAAATAATTGTCGTAAAATTACGCTCTTAGAGTGTAAAATTGTATTTTTGTAAATAAAACTTATGTTATTTTTTATAATGCTATAATGAGAATAGTTTCTATTTTTTGTAAAAATAAACAATAAACCTAAGCTCAATATACAATCTACACGAAAAGCATAAATTACGTAATTTATGCTGCATTTATGTCATTATTCATTATAGTCTAAATTATGCTAAATTAGAACAAAACAAATAATTATATTTACAAAGTAATATTTATGCTATTTTAACACAGTAATTATGCAGTATTATGCTGTATTAAAAAAATTAATGCTGAAAATGAGCTAGTATAATTATTACGTATTTATTTTTGTCCGTGTTGTCATTGTATACCATGAAAGAATAAAATGAATTTTAAATTTTACTTCTCTAAATACTTTCTTCTTCTTCTTCTTCTTCTTCTTCTAGCCTTAGGGATATATAAAAAGTTGGAACAAGTAAATTTAATTTTAGTACAGTCTGTATAGTCTACCCTCGAATAATTCATGATTAAGTTATACATCTCATCTCTCATTTTATTTATCCACTTATGTCTAGACTTTTTCTTGTATATATATTTTATATTTTCACATCATTTGCCTTTAATGCTATGTCATGGGTTAAATATTTCATTACTTATAAGTACAGTAGAGTACACACCATATACGCATACAATAAATTAAATATAACAGTTGTGTTTTTATATATGTACTTACAGACAAAAAAATAGAGGGGTGAACAAAATAATAATAACAAAAGAAAAAAGATGTTATGATAAGATGGCTCATGATTGAAAAATTTCAAGTTTAAATAAACTATGATGTTGCTCCGCCTAATTTATTTATATTTTTTTCCTCTTTGATCATTTTATATATAATGTTAGTTAATACTTCATCCCCTCTCTTTTACTCCCTTTTTATTTTTTTTTCGACACCCCTTCAGGCTATCATATATTTCATATAATATATTTTAAATTACACTATAATATAAATGAGCTGCATGTAATTTTAATGTTGTTTTTTTCTTCTAAAATGTTAAATCTATATGCAAAAAAAAAAAAAAAAAAAAAAAAAAAAAAAAGATTAAAAAATTACATCATATTTTATTTTTAAAAGTTAATATAGCAAACTTCAACATTAAATTACTTTTTTTTATATAATATGACATAAGAACACAACTGACAAAGCACGGGACTTATTATAGAGGTTCTATTATAAATTTAGTGAAAATATGGTATATATTATGTAATATTATAATAATACTACACGTAAATACATATGCGTACTGTATACGTGTTCTAAATATCTAGATCTTTTGTAGAGATATTTAAGTTATTTTGCATACTAATCAGTAATGAATTATAGACTAAGATTTAAGCTTTAACTATGACAATTTAGCTTGCTATTATATAATTATTTATTACACTCTATATATATAGCTATGCTATCATTATAAACTACTAAATGGTCTCTTATTAGCATATTGAAATCTAATCGTGATTACATAATTTAAAACCTATAAGTTTATCAATTTGGCCTTAACATGAAATAAATTTTATATTTTAAAGATTTATTGCAGCATCTTTAATTTTATAGGTGATGTACTGTATTTTATAGTATGCTCACTTTACTTGTATGGCAAAGTTCAAATACTATTTCTCTCTCTTTCTCTATCTCTCTCTCTCAATTGCTTTCTAGTTATATTTTCTGAAAAATAAAATTAAGTTGTTTTTTTTCATTGAAGTTTATAAAATAACCAAGAATTGCATCAAGCATTAATTAGTCTTGCGTAATATATGCTACCAATTTTTATTCAACAAAATTATATTAATTGAATTAAATATTTTAGTAAGTTAAAATGAAGTTCCGTAAACACAAAATAATACATATAATGTTGAAGGCGCGGGAAATCAGCTATACTACGAGATTTCACTAAAAAACTATAAAGAATGAAAAATCTGAAATTTTACACGGTGATACATTAGGATAATAATAAGTAATAAGGTATATCTACAAAAATGTAATAAATTTGGGGGATCACCATGCTAGATTTTAAATTATGATTTTTTTTTAACGTTTTACCCATAAGAGTCTATGTTAATTTTAATAACTATTTTCCTTCATATCTCATATCTGATGGTCACAAGTTCTGGAAATTTTATCGTATAGGTAGCTGTTACTATTAATATTAACTTGCAAATGCCATCATAAAGTTTGCAATTTTTTTTGTTTAGATTTTGAGATACAAGCCATCTTAATACATCTCTTATAAGGAAAAACTACAACAATAAATAACAAAGCATGGATGGAACAAAATAAAATATTAAATTTATAGTGCTGATTAATGCCAGGAAAAAAAATAAAGCACTTTTTAAGAGATAATATTTCTTGAAGTGTGATACAACATTATATTATTAAGCATCAGCTCGTGGCTTCTGTTATTACATAATATATAGAATGAAATAATATTTCTAATTTAGTACAACAATAAAGTACTGTGTATTATAGATATTATAACCTACATTGTCAATTTTAATATCAGGTTATAATATATATAAAACTATGCGAAGAATATGTTTGAAGTATGCAAACAGAAATAATATAAGAACATAAAATTATTATTTATTCTCATGTGTATATTTAATAATGTAGGAAAATTGCATCAAAACTAAACTCAGTAAACTTGTTAAGTTTAGTTAAGATAATAATTATGCTTGAGGTAGTTTTTGTTACATTTAAGTTGATGAGGAGAGAGAGAGAGAGAGAGAGAGAGAGAGAGAGAGAGAGAGAGAGAGAGAGAGAGAGAGATTTTCAAAACATAATATATATAATTAATAACATAAGTTAAATTGTTCATTTCTTATCAAAGTTTAAATCCTTTTAATATCATTTTATCAGTACAATTGAAGTTATACAATTTAAATATAACAATGTTATACAGTATAAAAGCTCTGTAACCAATTCTCTATTTTATATAGTAGAAATCAACAATAGAAACTTATATCATAACAATAATATTAAATTATATAAGCTCCAATTAAATTTACATGGTTGAAAAATACACAAACAAATTCTATTTTATATGTAAAGATAACAAAAGTGCAGTATGTTATATATATATATATATATATATATATATATTAATATTATAATGAAGCTTGTTAGTAAAATAATAATAATAGTATACATCTCAAGAACATCAGAGTGCATTAAAATGATTAATATTTATCATGGCAGTATCAATAATGTACCTTATTATTATACAACTATAACAAGATCAAAAAAGTTTTTTTTTTTTTTTTTTTTTTTTTGTAAGATATCTAACGTATGTTTGTACAGAAAAAAAAAAAGAATGAAAAAAAATCTTGTAAAAATATTTTGCTTTGGCATTTTTTTTTTTTTTTTTCAGTTTGTTATTTTATACTTGTTTATTTGAACAAGGCCTTTGGAAAAAAAAAAGTCATCACAAATCGGTCAAGTGTAAAACTTAAATAAGCTTTTTTATTTTCCTCTTTCTTTCTGATCTATATATACTGTATATATACTTGTAAATATAAGGAAGGAAAAGTGAAGTATATAAGAATACTGATAAACAATTTTATTATTTTGTGAAAAGGTGGAAGTTTATATATTATAGTAAATACAATCACTTAAAAATCAAAGAATGAAATAGAGAGAGAGAGAGAGAGAGAGAGAGAGAGAGAGAGAGAGAGAGAGAGAGAGAGAGAGGTACAAACTTAAGTTATGTAACCACTAGTGACGGTAGCTTTTGCCTGTGATGTCTTTAAACTAAAATCTCTGGAGTACAATAGAAAAGCAGCTGTAACAGGAGCAATGATGCTTATCTCAAGGGTCGTCTCTTGCTCATTCTAAAAGGCTTATCTTCTTGCCATTACGTAAGCTTTCTCAACAGTAAAGAAAGGCTATTAGGTATACGTGCTAAGGAAAATAATGTGGTCCTTATAATACTCTTGCCTAACTAACTAAACGGTATATTTCTATAACAATAGAGAGAGAGAGAGAGAGAGAGAGAGAGAGAGAGAGAGAGAGAGAGAGAGAGAGAGAGAGAGAGAGAAGAGATAATATTATATAAAAATTTCACAAAAATAATATTATAAAAAAGTAGAATGTTTTTTTGGCTTTCTCCTGTTGCATTTCACGCTTTAAACCTCTAAATTATTTGATTTTTATCATTTCATAAAAGTTATTAAGACATATAATATTTTGTGACAGATTTTGAGATAGATATTATTGAATCCTGACAGGGATTATATATTTTTTATGAGAATATTTTAAATATAGAGGGCAGCAGTATCCATTACTTGTGCATGGAAGTAAATTATTACATTTTCTTCTTCTTCATCCTTTTTATTATTATTTTTTTTTTTTGACAGTCAACAGAGAAGTTTTAATTTTTATTTTAAGATGAATAAAATATTATCATTACCTTCATTATACAAACACCATTTATTTCATTTCATTAATTTTGAAATTGTTTATATTGTTATAAAAATGATGTTGACTTTTCATTTGCTTATTTATATAAAGTATAATATACATTTTCCATTATTTCATTATATTATATTTTTTGAATTAAAATTTTATATTAAAAGTTTTATTTAATAATTTTTAGATAAATATTATATTATTGTTTATTTTTAACATTTTGATTTAATTAGTCAAAAAAATATTTAGTTTTAAATGTAAATAAATTTTGTAAGTTCGAATTTTTAGAACTAATTAAGTTTTGTAAATACGGTAGAATAAGTATTTAAGTATTAAATTTGTTTGATACCTAGATAAATATAAGAGTAAAATAGTCTTATTTCATAAAATTTTAGTAATATTGTTGTTATTATTTTTTAATATTTCACTATAATAAAAAAAAAAAAAAAGAAAAAAAAAAAAAAAAAGAAGCAAATGAAAAAGAAAAAGAAAAAGAAAAAAAAGGAACTGTTGTATCAAAAATATATCCTAAAAAATAACAATGTTTTGATGTATTAAAAACAAATATTCAAAACAGTGTTATTTTTATTGATTCTGTTTATTTTTGCAAATGTAATGCTATCAGTTAGCACATTTCATTATAATATACACACTCACTTTAGATTGAATATTTTATATATCTTTAAAATTCTACGAATTTTATTTTTTATTTTTGTAAGGATAACAGTGAAAAAAAAAAAAAAAAAAAAAACGTTTCAAATTTGTCTTATTAAACAAAATGTCAATAAAGAACTGTATATTATTATGGTAATTGTTCTAATAATTATCGGCATGCTTGCAGATAATTATCAGCAGGTGTTTATTGTAGTTTTGTGATAAGTTTCAGTTATTTCAGAGATTTGAACTTTTTACATATAAATAATTGGTTAATCATTTCTTTTGTTGTACTTAAAACTCTAAAATATGTGGAAAGTGTTAAAAATATATATAAACAACTATACTGATAAATGTGGTCTTTTGATAACTAGTTCACTTACCATATTTTTCTTTCTAAAGAAGAACATGACTTAAAAAGTAATTTCCAGACTTCTATCGTGTGTATTTGGAGTCAAATTTATTATTGTTTCTCATTTATCAATTAAAACATCAATCAAAATATGAAGCACTGTCAACTACAATGACTTTTCATAATGATAGAAATTCAGTCTTGTGGAAATAATTATACTGTATACACATTATATACATACTTTATATTATATAATTTTATGTTTTTGTTATTTTAAATGTCTTAGCAGATTTTGCATGCAAATAATTAACTGTAAGGGTGACGAGCGATTGAGAGAGAGAGAGAGAGAGAGAGAGAGAGAGAGAGAGAGAGATGTACTGTAATACACCCACAATATAATGATAATATAAATTACCATTCAAAAACTTGCATTATACATTTACAATGTTATTCTGAAGAGAGAATTAAACTGAATGTAAATGGTAAAATAGATATTATCATTATCACAATCATGTGTACTGTACTTTATTGCATCTTATTATAAAAATCACTTCTAATAATAATCAAGGCAGTAATTTTATAAGTGCTATGCTATCAGTTGAAATTTGTATTTGCAAGTATTGAAATATGTCATATAAAATGTTTTCACAACTGTTTAACGTTTATCATTTCCACAGTGTAATACGAGCATATATAGCTCTTAAACATTACAATCAATCAATAATATTGAGGCTTCAAACAACTGTGCGATATGTGTTCACAAACATGGCTCAATCGAAGCACAGAAATCGTATATTATCAGAATACATATGTTTATCAATTGATATAATAAACCAGCACTTCATTCACTATAATAAACTACATTTATAAAGTATATAATAGGTATGGCTGAGTGGTGAAGGCAGCTGACCCGTAACTCTTTGCTCCTCGTCGAGTACTCTGCTGTGAAGTGTGAGTGCACTTCAAATTGCATGATGCATTTTTACGTGCATTTTATGACGATGCACAGCATTCGGGAGGTGCATGATTGATGTGATTGAACTGACCAGACTCTCTGCTTATATAAGTTTCACAGTTTTTCTAGGCTGTCATTGCAAATTCCAGGTTGTGTGTGTGTTTTCATTGTACACCTGTCGATAAGACTTCTGTTTTGACGGGACTACAATAACACACAATATGAACAAAAAAAAAAAAAAAAAAAAAAAAAAAAAAAACTCGTGTTCAAAATATACAGTATTTTACTAAAATTATCTTATAGTAAATTTATACAATAAGAGAGCTATATTTATATAAGAGCTGTTATGCACTCATAATTCCTAAACAAAACTATAAATAATAATAATAATAATTATTATTATTATATTGCACTGACAAGTGAGACGTGTTACAAAAACATTAAAAAATTGAAAGTTCATATCACTGTTTTGAGTATAGTATTAATTTTTAATTTTATAATTTTACTATAATGTAAAAAAAAAAGTGTCTATTATAGAATACAATGGTCCTTATATAGAATATTCCCTGCTTAGTAATTTAATAAAATATAATATGGACAGTAATATATTTTCTTCTAAATACAAAGTATGCATATTCATTAAGTATTACTATGGTATATTATGTGAGTGTGCCGTATGTGAAAAAGTTACTTGCTATATATACTTATTATTCATAACATAAAAATAATATATATATATATATTTTAAGAATTTCAAGAGCTAAAATAAAACTACCCCACACAATATTTAACTTTTTTTTTTTTTTTTTTTTTTTTCATGTTGGTGTTTCTACGTATATACGTGCTTTAGAGAAAAAACCACTGAAAACATGAATTTTACCTTTTCAAGTAGAAGTCATAAAAATAATAAAGAAAAGAAAAATTTTAATGAACATAAACAAAAAAACTACAAGAGTCAGATTTGTACTATATGCACGGTAGTTATTCATTAATTGATAAAGAAATTTTAGCCAGTTTTATGTTATTTTAAAAAGTACTTCTAAATGCAATGAGAAAGTTAAACTTTAAATTCACATAGTATATTTTTAAATAAATACTAATGTTACGTGATTTTTTTTCTTTCTATTTTTATATGTTACAACAACAGTATACAAATAAAATTAAAATTACTTTATATTATTTATGACTCCACAAGGAACAATTCAGCACCTTGTTTTGTTTATAAAAATGAAACAAGATTAAATTTAAAATAAGATTTATTTTTATAGAAAAAGTTTTTTTATTATTATTATTTTTCATTTTATAAATTTTATATTCTTATATTTTCAACATCTTTTATTGATAAATTTTATTTGCATATAATGTTTTTAAAGCACAACATTTTTAACACTCAAAAGTATTAATAAGCAAAGAGAATAAAATCTAATAAAATAATTAGTTTATATTCTTGTGTTTATAAAACCTTTTTGAAAATAAATAATAGAATATTTTTACTTCTTGAATCAATTTTTTTTGAGCACATTATTTATTTTTCATTTGGATATATTACTTTGTTGCGTAGACAAAAATAAAAATAACCTTTGCTAGCTTATTTTCATTTTCAGCACCTTGATTGGATCATTACTGTAATATTTTTGCTATACTGCATAATATCTTTGTTGAATAGCGTTAATGTTATGTTGTATATACCATAATTATTTATAAAATGCTGTTGAAATGCAACAATACTAACTTGAATCCTAACTTATTTATGATAAACACTTATGAGTTATTATAAGCAGATAAAAGCATTTTAGCTAATTATTAACAAAATAGCTATTTGAAGTTTGAAGTTATTTAACAAAAGAAGCTATTGTTGATGGTTTGCTAAAATGCATTATTTTATCTGCTCATAATATATTTCAAAAGTGTTTATTTCAAATGATTTAGGATTCATAACTGAAGTAATGTACTTTTTTTTTTTGAGATAATGACGTATTAAATTCAAATTGCTTATTTGGATCTTTGATTGTTACATAAACGAAGATGTTACATAAATAAAGTAATTTCTACTTTCCGAGTGCACTCATGATTTTTGAAGACTCTAAGCTATAGAGACGCTATCATATACATTCTTGTGTTGTATAAAAATTACACTAAAAATATTTTGCAAATTCAGTTATATAATATGCATCACATTTTTCCATGCATCACATTTTTCTTTCAGTCAGTGTACTTGTTTGTATGACTTTTTGTATTATGACATTCACATCAACGTACACAGACTAAGTACATAATGATTATGCTAGCTCATTTTTAGCATTATTTATTCTTTACAGCTTAATTTATGCTGTATTGCATAATATATATGTTACCTAGCATAAATATTATGTAATTCAGCATAATTATTTATGTTGTTCTAATTTAGCATCATTTATGCTATAAAGACATAAATGCAGCATAAATTACGGAATTTATTGTTTCCGTGTATAATTAAAGGAATAGACCAGAAGAAAACATAAGCATTTATATCACAAAACACTTGATGGGACTTACATAAATAACTTTAGTTTGTCTCAAAACCCAACTGTATCTTCATAATAGTGATCAGAAAAGTTCGATTTATGCAACCCGCATAACATTTTCTACTAATTTTTACCTGTTTCTGACGTCAAAAGAATAAATGGTCACGCAATTTGCGTACTTTACAGTTATTTCACGCTCTCTCGTGGGGCTAAATTAACATTCTAGTAAAAATTATCATCAGTTTTGCAGATCCCATTTCGTGTTTATTCACTAAAAATCACAAGTTGTTTTATGTGTTCTTTGACTTTAAATGTATTTGCATCAACATTTTTCTTACTTTAATGTCTTTATCTCTTGTCATTCAATCTCAATGCAAGTTGAACTATGTTATAGAAGTTATCACTTCTATAAGCTTTCACTCTTGAGCTTTATATGCAACACTAAACAATACATGACTTTTGTTTTACCGACAAATACATATCTACTGTGCAAATCTCATTACATTTTATCTCTTTTACGTGCAAAATGCACTCACATAATATTATACAGCAATATTTTATACATACAAATATTTATTATTAAAATGCATTTTCTGCACCTGAAACTTTTTCTTTTCTTTTTACAACATTTTCTTCAAATAGAAATTTATGTTTTGTGTTTATGTGACCTTCTTCTTCTCTCTCTCTCTCTCTCTCTCTCTCTCTCTCTCTCTCTTTCTCTCTTAGTGAGGAGATTTAGTATGAGTTATGTCTTCACATAAATATTCTGATTTGTAAACAAAATTTCTTTGCTCCACTTTTTTATTTCACCTTCTCTCTCTCTCTCTCTCTCTCTCTCTCTCTCTCTCTCTCATATTCATTCTCTTAAAATAAATAATAAGAATAAAACAACATTTCTTCTCAACACAGTATATAATCTTTTCAAACAATCCATCATTTTCTTTATATACGTAATTCATCAAGAAGGTCCAATTTTATATAAATTTAACTCACAGTTCTAATTAAATAAGTAACAACAGTTCTGTATGCAAATTATATGTATTTAAAAGTTAAGTAATACATAAATTAAAATATTTTTATTATGCTTTTATTATTTATTATTATTTAAGTTGACGTATAAAAAAAAGTAATTCCATACTTCGTAAATATAAAACACAAAATAACTCATGGAAATATATTTCTTCATCCAATATAAAAGTTTTTACACGCATATTTTAGTATACATATTTATCCATAAAAATATTTTTATTGGTTGGAGAAAATCTAGACATAATAAGTTGAAATGGTATTGATTTACTACGAAAATTATAAAAAAACATTGCAAATATATTGTAACCACCTTCAGTAATTATTCAATTATAATTATTTTATAATACGCATACGGAGGTACAGAGGTAATCTCCTGGTACTTTTCTACTGCAAAAAAAGCAATGTTTGCATAAATGCGTGCGGTGTGTAGTGCGAGCAAATTAAGTGTGAGAAGAGGGAGTAGAGCCTTGCTTGCCTCGACAACAACACGGCTGGGTCATCCTCCTGAAGTCCCAGCAATCATTCAGTATTTCGGCAATACTTCTGTACAACTTTTTAATTATAAAATATAAAGTGTGATCTTAGAGTAATACACCAGAAGAAAAAATAAGCATTTATATCACAAAATACTTGATGGGACTTACATAAATAGCTTTAGTTTGTCTTAAAACCCAACTGTAGCTCCGTAGCAGTGTTCAGAAATTTTCAATTTATGCAACCCGCACAACATTGTTTAATAATTTTTGCATGTTTCTGACGTCAGAAACATGAATAGTCACACAAATTGCATACTTTACACAGTATTTTCACGCTCTCTCTCTCTTGGGATCTCAATTATATGTGTTTTTGTATACTTGCTTTTTATAATAAAACCTATATATGAAACTGAAACTGGCTACATTAACATTCTGGTAAATATTGTCATCAGTTTTAAAGATCCCATTTCGTGTTTATTCATTAAAAAACACATGTTTTATGTGGTCAATGGCTTTAATTTCTTACAACATTTTAATTTTATTCAACTCCATTCTTATATCACAATTATATAAGTTCACCCGAAACGTTAAAAACCAAAGAAAATATTTCACTATACACTATATAGCAACCTTGTTTTTCAGTTTTAATTTCATAGTCTATGCTACATATTCTATAATTACTACTAAAATAATAGTAAAAGCTTTCAACTCAATAGTATATTGATATGTATAACGTTTCATTTTATAAATCATTTTTATTTTTGCTCCTTCAAAAATATATCTTTTAGTTTATTTGATGATATAGCATATATGATAGTGAAAAAAAATGTTGACAAAAAAAAAATGTTGCAAACACAATTTATATTGTTAGTATCACGATGTGTGGAGTGAAGAGTTTTGAATATTGAAGGTTCTCGTGAACTGGAAATACACTTTTTCTTTCTACAATATAAATTGCCTATACATAAATATAAGACGATACTACATACCATGCAGGAAAATAATTTGGCACAAAATGTTACATCAATTTATTTTTGTCAAACTTTTTCTCTTCTTTCATGAACGAAGTAGAATAATAAAACTATAATAATGACAGAACAATACCAAAAAAAGAAGGTAACAAAAAGTTGGGTTTCTTTTCAGGGCAACTTTTTTTATATTATCAATTTGTAGGTTGATTTTAGGAATAAAATTTGCAGAAGTATATTAATAATTGTTGGTAGCAAAAAAAAAAAAAAAAAAAAAAAAAAAAAAAAAAAAAAAATCTATAATTTCTGGAATGCAAACTCGATTTTAGGCTGAAACCGGGTTTCAAGACTACACGGTCTGAATTTTTTTTAGTTTATCTAATATATAATTGAATCTCAAGTTTGTATGCATATTGGAGTAGTTGCTGCTATTGCTAATCCAAGTAACTCTTTGAGTGTTATTTATTAGAAACCAGATTTCTGTGGATTGTGCACGTCATTACAACCTACTGCGAACTATACTTATTGTACTACTTGTAGCTTTAGGCATATAATATAAGAAGTACAGACGTTGAGACAGACAAGTTTACTTAATGAAGAAAAGACTATAACAAAAATTTAGAGGTGATTTTATTGCATATTCTGAAAGATAGCATCGACCTAAATCGATTGATGTGCGATTTTTTTTTTTTTTTTTGTAAGTTTTTGTTATAATGTATATATTTTTTGTGAGGTATCTTTAGTTCTAAAATAATCGCACGATTACAACTCGGTTGGTAACTTTTGCAAAAGTTACGCATGCGTACAAGTTCATGCATAAGTTCCCTAATGTGATGTCATGTCAAATCACACATATCAAAATCGCACATTAATCGACAATATGTATTTTTTTTTTAGAATGTGCAATATTTTTTGTTGGTCTTCCTCATTACCTTGCAAAGTGGTAAGAACTATATCGTATTTACATTACATTGCAGTCACTATATGAATACTAATAATATAATGTAATAGAGTAATTTTTTAAATCGCAGTGACTGTACCAATATTCGTTATAATTATTATACGTATAAATTAGATTGACGAGCAAAAAGCCTACCTTTGAAACGTACAGGCGCAACTGACATTTTTACCTATAAAAATCCGGTGTCTTATTATTATGCTATATGCAAAGCTTTGCACTTACTTAAAATAAAATAGAGAGAGAGAGAGAGAGAGAGAGAGAGAGAGAGAGAGAGAGAGAGAGAGAGAGAGAGAGAGAGAGAGAGAGAGAGAGAGAGAGAGAGAGCAATAATACTCAAGTTTTGCTAAGTTTCAACTCAAACAAATTTACCTTATTATTAAATACGATGAATAAAATGTATATATATATATATATATATATATATATATATATATATATATATATATATATATATATATATATATATATATATATATATATATATATATATATATATATATATATATCAACACAATTATTTACAATAATAAAACGTAACAAAACAATACTCAAGTTACTTCTTCTTTTTTCCTTGTATTATATAGAAAAACAAAAAACCGTCGTCGTAAAACTTAAAGGCGTAGAACACCCTCAGGACCAAAATATGATAAATAAGCACATAAATTGTACATACCAGGCTCATATAGTGGTAATACCGTTGATTGCACCCTTCTGATTGATTTTCCAAGTATTTTAGGTTGAAAATTGTAACGGTTCTCTTTGCGGGTTCGTTTCGTCACACGATACTCCGCTTTTCTAGCAGTTTCAAGTATAGATAAACTCTTTTTTTCTATTGGCTGACAATAAAATTGCGCGAAAGATGTTTGAAACGTTTATAACACATTTTCCTTTTCAACACTGATTATATTACCCAGTAAACCATATTATACGGAAATATACATGGCAAGTACTTTTTATTATAAAACTACGTGAAAAGTACATGCCCTCAGATTTCTGCATGTGCTTTTCATGTAGTTTACAAAAATGTAACTGAAATGTATTTGACATGTACATGAACAGAGCTTTTAAGAAAGTGCTTGCAAAGTGTTTTTTTATTTTTACTTGCATGCACTTCACAAGTACATGCAGTGCCAACCAATCAGAAGCGAGTAAAAAATAAAGAGAAAGATAAATATATGTTTTATCTCTATCTTCGATATCATGCGACTATGGCTCAGTGGTAGAGTCTAGGTCTCATGATCGGATGGTCAGAGGTTCGATCCCGAGTGCCGGCTAGGTTGGCAATTGAGGGGAATAAACTTTTTATATATAATAAAAAATCATAAGTGAAGGAAAAGTGCTTGCAAAGCAGAAAGTACTTGCCAAGTACATGACCCAGAGTGACACTCTTACATGGGTCAAGTACTTGTAGCAAGAGCCAGAAAAGTACTTGCAGGAAATCAAGAAATGTACTGGAAAAGTACTTTCCGTGTAAAGTGTGGTTTACTGGGTATTCTTGATCTCTGTGGTTGTAATTATGATACACATACTTCACAATGATACATAATATTATTAAAATTACTATATATACTGTTATGATGCGCAACGTCTCTAAATGAATGTCAATGAACCCCCCGGTCCCCGCAATGTACTAAACTGCAAACACGCGTACAGATCGGGCACGGGCAGGCGGCAGGCGGCACTCGGCAGGCTACAATAAGGAAGTAGCGATCACCACAGCATAGGGGAGGGGGTTGGAGCCAGGTTGGAGCTCTAGAGCAGCTCTCCTTTGAGAGGCAAAGGCACGCGGTATATCGTCCGTGCTGCTCTTTGTTTTTAGTAGCTCTCTAGAGCTCCAACCCCCTCCCCTATGCTGTGGTGATCGCTACTTCCTTGTAGCCTGCCGCCTCTGCCGCCTGCCCGTGCCCGATCTGTACGCGTGTTTGCAGTTTAGTACATTGCGGGGACCGGGGGGTTCATTGACACTCATTTAGAGACGTTGCGCATCATAACAGTATATATAGTAATTGTAATAATATTATGTATCATTGTGAAGTATGTGTATCATAATTACAACCACAGAGATCAAGAATAATATAATCAGTGTTGAAAAGGAAAATGTGTTATAAACATTTCAAACATCTTTCGCGCAATTTTATTGTCAGCCAATAGAAAAAAAGAGTTTATCTATACTTGAAACTGCTAGAAAAGCGGAGTATCGTGTGACGAAACGAACCCGCAAAGAGAACCGTTACAATTTTCAACCTAAAATACTTGGAAAATCAATCAGAAGGGTGCAATCAACGGTATTACCACTATATGAGCCTGGTATGTACAATTTATGTGCTTATTTATCATATTTTGGTCCTGAGGGTGTTCTACGCCTTTAATATATACAATTTAATAAGAATGTTTTCTTTCATTAACATTAATTCTAAAGAAATGTTTGTTTTTCATTATATATATTTTATTTTATATAAAATATATACAATATAGTAAAATAACGAAATGGAGTATAATATAGTAACGATATTTCAGTTTACAACGTTCTTTCCAGTTTCAATGCCCCCCTTTTGTTTCCATCAGATATTAAATTTATGTATATATATATATATATATCAGTGGCGTGCGGTGCCTATTTTTAGAATTCAAATGATTATAGCGCCGAATTTTATCAATCGATTTCTTAGAAATTTTGGAATTTCGTCGTCAGAAAGTCAAAATTATGAAAACTATTTTTTAATTTTTTTTATTTTGAAGTTGAAGGTCCCAAAAGGCCCCTTAAACAGAAAAATTGAGGTAATTTTTTACTCTTCTGATCACAAAGGACACTGAAAATTAAGAACTCGAATAAGAACTAAATTTCAGGATAAAAGAGTTTTGAATTCAGCCCAGAATTAAAAAATTGGTCCAATTTTGTTATGTGGGTCTAATTAGGGACACTTCAAAGTCAAAACATTTTAAAAATTAAACAAAAATTAAAAATTCAGTTAGAAATACGAAAACTGAAGATTTTGTATTTTTTGCAGTACCAATTTCAAAAATCACATTTTAGACTTCTCAAATCTCCTAAATAGGGCCCAAACGGGTCCCATTTTTTTCAAAAAGCAATATATTGAAATTCTAACTACAGCAATCGATTTGTAATGGCCAAAAACATAGGAATCAATATATTACATACCAAAATCGGCCAATCTCTAGATTTTTTATTTTTTGGGCCCTCCTCAGGTCATGCAATGTTGCATGACCTGAGAAAAAACAAAAAATAAAAAATCTAGAGATTGGCCGATTTTGGTGTGTAATATATTGATTCCTATGTTTTTGGCCATTACAAATCGATTGCTGTAGTTACAATTTCAATATATTGCTTTTTGAAAAAAATGGGACCCGTTTGGGCCCTATTGAGCAGATTTTGGAAGTCCAAAATGTGATTTTTGAAATTGGTACTTCAAAAAATACAAAATCTAAAGTTTTTGTTTTTCTAACTGAATTTTTAATTTTTGTTTCATTTTTAAAATGTTTTGACTTTGAAGTGTCCCTAATTAGACCCACATAACAAAACTGGACCAATTTTGTAATTCTGGGCTTAATTTAAAACTCTTTTATCCTGAAATTTAGTTCTTATTCGATTTCTTAATTTTCAGTGTCCTTTGTGATCAGAAGAGTAAAAAATTACCTCAATTTTTCTGTTTAAGGGGCCCTTTGGGACCTTTAACTTCAAAATAAAAAAAACTAAAAAATAGTTTTCATAATTTTGACTTTCTGACTATGAAATTCCAAAATGTCTAAAAAATCGATTGATAAAATTCGGCGCTATAATCGTTTGAATTCTAAAAATAGGCACCGCACGCCACTGATATAGATATATATATTATGATTTATGATTTATGTTGTTAGAAAATAGAAAATTCTAATGTTTTGCATTACTTTTTTCATGAGGAAAAATAATGATTTAAAACTTTGCTGTTTTTTCTTTTTTTATTGATATTATTATTATTTTTCATCCATTAAAAAAACTCATCAGATGAATATAAAAGTAGTAAAAGTCAAAACCAAGTTATTTGACCTAAGGTTATGTTCGTGCTTCTAGACCAACTTTAAGATCTCTCTCTCTCTCTCTCTCTCTCTCTCTCTCTCTCTCTCTCTCTCTCTCTCTCTCTCTCTCTCTCTCTCTCTCTCTCTCTCTCTCTCTCTCTCTCTCTCTCTCTCTCTCTCTCTCTCTCTCTCTCTCTCTCTCTCTCTCTCTCTCTCTCTCTCTCTCTCTCTCTCTCTCTCTGCTTCAAATCTTGTTACTTTGAAAACTAACTCAAGAAAAGTACTATACAAAAAAAATCTATCTATTTCATACAACATGAAAATTATAGCAAAATGTACTAAAACTAAACAAATTACAAATAATGAAACAATAAATTCTATATATTTTATATTTACTCGTATATAATTATATAACACAACTGTAACGATTAAATAATAAAAAATATATTTATTGAAGTATATGTTCTGAAAATATTTCTAGCCAGTAAATAATTAAATTATATTTTATTGAGCCATGTCGTTGATTAGAAAAGTATATTGCGAATAACTTGGAGGCATTTAAAATACATACTATATAGGTAAGGTATGTATGTATGTATAGTTAGTGTGTATAATAATTTTATAGCGTCACATGCAAGGTTTTAAGTCAATTAATTTTTTAATTAAAATTTATGCCCTTAAGATGAAAACTCTCGGTTTACTGTTGTGTAAAAAAAATAATAATATCATGGTTCAAATTCATGATATACGTTGTTATAATTGCTTGCTATTTTCGTATAAATTATATGAAAGTATGTAGCAATTACGTAGAAAAGTTTGTATATGTATTACGTTCATTTAGTACCATGAGTATATCAAGCTGATAATGAGGAAGGTGAATTATTTTTAACCCCCACTTTTTATGACATTTTTGAAAAGAGCGCTAACAAATTTGAAGTGGTATTTTTTCTTAGAACGATTGGAGCATGGGAAGTATTTTTAATTAATTTGTCAAAATCGACCTAAAATGCCTGTGACGTCATCAATCGGATATTTATTTCGGAAAGTATTGACCGTAGAAGGTTCAGTAGCCAGTTTTTTTTAAATCCTGAGGACAAGCTGATTTCATTAAACTGGTTACTGAACCTCGAACGATTAGTAGTTGCCGAGAAAAAAGTGGACTGATGACGTCACAGGCTTTCTAGGCCAATTTTTAAAAATTAATTAAAAATACTTCGCATGCTCCAATCGTTCTAAGAAAAAATGGTACCTCAAAAATTTTTAAAGCTCTTTCCAAAAATATCATAAACTCAAATAAAAATAAAAAAAAAATAAAAAAAAATCAATGTACCTTCCTCATTGTTAGTTCACTTGTTAAATAAGCATTTACTCTGTTCTTACCGTTATATATTGATAATAATACTAAGTAAAACTGACTATAGTTTTTTATTGCAATTATAATTTCTTACAAAATAATGAAAAAAAAATTGTTTACTTTTTTTTTTTTTTTTTTTTTTTTTTTTCAGTTCTTTCTTTAGCAAAAAACATTTCAAAACCATATATATATTTATATGACACATCAATAAAACAGCTATTTCATTTGATTTCATATTTTAAAAACTTTTTTCACTAAAAGTGACATTTTTTTTTTAGTTGACAAGCTTTATAAATTCAATAAAAAATATAATAATATTTTTATACGAAAAAAAAAAAAATGTAAGAAAGAAAGAAATTAAGATTTGACAGTAACTGTCATGAGCGAAACAAGGGGATGGAAGTAGTAGAAAAAAAAAGTTATAAAAATAAAAGAATTTCCATACATTTCTATATGTTTTTTTTTTCTATATGTGAATTACGTGCAAGTAGAATTGTAGTCGTGAAATCATGACCTGCCTGTAAAATTACTCATTCATTAGCGTGTACCTTTTATCACTGGTATATGTATATGTATGTTCAAACTCACAATCTCTCTCTCTCTCTCTCTCTCTCTCTCTCTCTCTCTCTCTCTCTCTCTCTCTTTCTCTCTGACAGTTCTGCTGCAACGCATGCCAAGTGGATTTAGGTTAGGTTAAGAGTAGAGAGAGAACACATCCCTAGGTACACCAGGTATGTGACCATGTACGGTAATCGAGTTTTCCTCTCTCTCTCTCTCTCTCTCTCTCTCTCTCTCTCTCTCTCTCTCTCTCTCTCTCTCTCTCTCTCTCTTCACTCACATATATACTCTGTATTCCAAACCTCCAGCACCTGATGTTCCATTCCTACTCTTATCTTCCTTACATACATTTCTGCTGTTTGCTTTTACTCTCTTTCTCGCCTCCCTAATCCTATATCTCTCTTTTCTCTCTTTTATATATATATATACTAATTCCCAAGAGATTTCCAATCAAACTTATGCAAGAGACCATCCTTTTCCTTGTTTCTCATAGCAACACCTTTAATGTTAAATGAAAATTTCTATTTTATGTACTTCTATATGAAAAAAAAAAAAAAAGGAAATGAATTTATAAAATGTAATTTTATATATAAGGTATATTGCATTTGTGTTTCTTAACCCATTGATAAATAGTTAGAAATAAATATTATTGGTTATCTACTGATCCAAAAATTAAGCGTGATATTTTGCACTCGTATAGTCATTCTTGATCACTTTGTTATTATTATTTTTTTTTTAAACTTGATTTTTAAATATAACTTTTAATTTGAAAAGTAACAATATAAAGTACAAAATAGTTTATTTTTGTCATATATTTCAAAGGTGATTACAGCTTAAAAAAATATCAGAGGTAGCTGACAAGTAAGCTTTACTATTTTTTAACTTTAAAAGGAAGTAATATTTAAAATCTGCAGATCTTGGACCTCTAAAATGTCAACTAATTGTATAATAGTTTATATTATTATTATATAAAAAAGAGGGGAAAAAAATAAAAAAAAATTTGTCAGATATTTACAAAGCAATTCTGCAGCTAAGCAGTAAGATACTATACTTTTAACATAAACTGTACAACATACTGTACATACATACTGCATTTATACTCTAGTATACAAAATATGTACGGAGTAAAATTGCAACCCGCAGTAACAATTTAACGAGTTAGGTTACTTAATTAAAATATCTCTGAAACCAAATAGCTAACTACAAGTATTTTTCGCTACATTTTTTTTTTTTTTTTTTTTTTTTATTATGAATACAAAAATTAACATTTGAATTAAGTTTTTGATATTTACAAATTTCATTTTGACGTACCTATTTTAAGTATAGAAAAAGAAAACTGTAATGTGTTAGACTTTTTGCATTTTATATCCCTATTTCAAATTTGTTTAAATACAGAAATCGTATCACAGAAAGACATTAAAATTTCAACTTGGATTACAACTTTTGGATTATGTACATACACTATATCAATGGGGTATACCATTAAAATCAATTAATACGCACTTTCCATTAAAAAATAAAACAATACACTTTTTCTTTATATAAATGGAAAACGACAAAATAAAAATAGCTATATAAATAAAAGTTTTCTGCTATAATGTATATATTTCCTTGTATTATTTTTATATTTTGTAACCTGGGAATTTCTATTTATATATATGCATGTCATTTTATTAAAAACTTTTTTTTTTTACCCTCACTTTTTTGTTTATAAAAGATCACATTTCAAACTTTTACTCTCTCATAGCTATAAAATATTTTTCATACATAAATATTAACAAGGGAATATTAAAAAAATTCAATGACCTCTCTCTCTCTCTCTCTCTCTCTCTCTTTCTCTCTCTCTCTCTCCTCCCTCACATATCTAATTTGGTCGGTAGTGTCGAGTGGTGATGCTGCTTGCCATATATATGTATATATATATATGTATATATACGCGGCAGTAATTACGCAGTCCGAGTTCCTAGGGGAGTGACTGACACCACTCAAAATTATCCACCGTAACAAAATGACGTCAACTGTTTGCTGACCTCGCTATAGTTTTAACTCTGCATGCTGCTCTCTTTTACTCAATTTTCACTAACATTCACGCATACGTAGTATAACTTTAAAAATATATATGAAACTTTCTTTCATCTTAATTAGTAAATATATATAGATTAAAATATTTTTTTTCTATAATGTAACATTTATTTAATGTTTCTAGTTTTTTTTTTTTTTTTTTTTAGTTTTTTTTTTATTTGTTTCATCTAAAAATGGCTTGCGCCCAATACAATCTAGGTACATTAATTATAAAAATCATAATTATTTAAGACCACAACATAAGTTTTAAGAGTTAAATCATGCAAACTAAATTTGTTTATTTCTAATTGTTTTAATTTTTAAGACGTGCTATTTTATATGTCTAAAATATAAAAATCATTAAAAATATGCTTAGTTCTAATCGTTCTAAACGTTCAAAATAATTAGAATTACTCAGGCCCCATCGGTACATTGTGACGTCAGATGCGTGAAATAACCGTCAAAATAAAAATAAACACAAAATCAACGTGCTAGTATCTAATTCATGGATAATAATTTATGGTAATTATCATTCTACATAGTATTCTAAATGATAAAAAAGTAAGGTGACAAGGGCTTTAAATACAAATTAAAAAAATTATAATGACCATTTATTAAGAGCACCAGTATTTAAATTTAAATCATGATATATAAATTACATTACTTTGAATATATGTATTCCGTATACTAAACATAATTATTATATAGAAATATAATTAAGTCAGGATGAAAATCATAGCTAATCATTTTGTATATAAATATGATGAAACTTAATCAAGAACATATATATATATATATATATACGATAATTATAATTACAAATATTCATATGTAGTAATAATTAATCATAACAATAGAGTATTATAATATAAATATAGTTTTATATTATTAAACTCATATAATTCTAATTAGAATAATCTAAATTAATATTGCTTAATATATTTCAATATTATATATAAAATAATAGTAATTCAGTAAATAACAGTATATTGAGATATTATTATGTTATAAATAATTAACAACAACTACTGTGTATATACATTATACATATGTTTATTATATCACATATAAGATATATATCAAGAAATAATAATATTGAGTGTAATATTACACATTTCAATTGATGATGATGTAATTTTATCTAAAGGTACAGTTAAGCTTATAGTTTTAACCTTTATCAACAATATTGTTATACACATGTTATGTAAATTTTATTATATAATATTTAGTATTGGAACTTTATTTAATAATATTTTCAGATCGATACCTAAATAATATTGGATGTGAAGTAATGGAACTTTTTCTTTAAGGGAGTAGAGTACCGACCTTTTATCTCAAAAACTAGAAGTTTTTTGGGTGTAAATTTGGTGTCACTGTGTAGCTAAGGGTCACACCTAGCCGTGATAAAAATTTCATGATGTTTGACCGTCCCAAAAAAAAAAAAAAAAAAAAATACTGAAATTTACATTGGGCCTTATGGGCTTAAATTTTCAAAAAATCATATAAAATTAATTTGCAAGGTGACCCTCCAAAATTTTTATATATTTGAAATTAACTCAAGCTGAAGTATCATTGTGCAAAATTTCAGACTTATTTGACGAGAAATTTTTGGGTCCCCTACTCCCTTAATATAACATTGGACGCGGAAAAAAATACTAAAAAAATTTGACATATGAGATTTTTAATTTTTTTTTTAATTACATGAAATTTGGAATCAAATCTTACAGTGATAGTACAGTATACGTTAATAAATAACAATAATAATAAAAATAATAACAGCTTCATCTTTTTTTTTTTTTTTTTTTTCTATATTTAAAAATACTGAACATACGTTTGAAATGAAGCTATAGTTACACTTTCAACAGAAATCATTGCAATTATTGCCATTTACTTTTACCAAGATGATATATTTTTCCTTTCTAGAACAAAATAGTCAAAATTGTAACATAACCATTTAAAGGTTATAGTTACGACATTATGCTTGTATTGATAAGATAATTAACATGTTAAATACAGATTTTGTTTACAAATTATTAACATTTTAAAATATTTAAGACACTATAGTAAAAATAGAATATAAAAATAAATAAATCAAATCAAATAAATAATTTTAGTGAAAAGTACATCAGAAATACAAATCTAAGAAATAGCCATTATAAAGTGAGGCCTCTTAAATAAATACTTCACGTAACACTCTCCTGTACCTTTAATAATTTGACATTAGTGAAAAGCAAACATGAGTCTATATACAATTATATTTACTTACCACTCAACTTGCTTCATTTAATTGTAGAAATTATTTACCGTACAGTATGTGTATGTATAACACGAACGTTTGTGTTATATATATTCATCACTATTAAATGCGTATATCAAATTATTTTCTTGTTATATTATATTTAACAAAGCAATCCTGTTACATTTTAGAAAGGGTGACGTCTATTTTTTTTTAATAGTTAAAGTATGAAATACACTTTATAATAAAATAATAATTTCAATTGTATGTTTATAGCTTATATAATTGCTTTATATTTGTGAAGTTAATTTTATATTGTAACCATTTTAAAGTTCATGTATAAATAAATAATGCATGTATTTTAAATCATAGCACATACACAACATTACATAATATTTAATTTATGGTTAAATGTTTGTGTTTATTATTGCAAATTGGTTATAAATTTTGTATTTTTATCCTTATAATAATAAATTATTTTTATTGAGAGGCCACAAAAGGTATGCACCCACTTACATGGTCCTCTAACATATTTGACATATTATTATTATTTAAAAAAAAAAGCTTCTTTATGCTATATTTGAAATATATTTTATTGATCTTTTTCTTTTATCATTAACTTGCTAACAAATGATTTAATTACCTCCTGCTTTCATTTCAAGCAATGTGATGCTTTTCAACAATATGTATAGGAATTTGAAAAGTGTCTATTTTCATAATAGAAATATTGTATTTGCATAGAAATGAGAAGGTAAAAAATTATATATTTTTATTGTAGATGTAAATCTTACAATTTACAAATTAATGCTTACCCGTTGAAGTGAACCACAGTATATTATACAGTAGTCCATCTCCTATAGCGGGAATGTCAGATCGAATGCGCGCCATAATTCCGACTGGGTGAAGGTGACAGAACTAGAAGCCGTAATTTGAAGTAATGTTACATGTAGTTCTGTCACCTTCACCCAGTCGGAATTATGGCGCGCATTCGATCTGACATTCCCGCTATAGGAGATGGACTACTGTACCATCTACTGTGGAAGTGAACGAACTACACTTTACAAATTTTGTGAAAAATGACCAATCTACATTTTACAAATTCCAAGTTCACCCATCTAGTTCTCATGTTAAAACACGTAGAAGTGCCAAACGTAGAACGTTCATTTTGAGTGAAATTTGTAAAGTGTAGTTCGTTCTTTTTGACGGGTAAACATTGAAATTATAGTTGTTAAAATATTCTACAAAAATACTTCCCTTTTCTCTGTATTTTTTCCTGACCAATTATGAAATAAAATAAATAAGCATGTCCTTGCTTCTCATTTCTCCAGCAACTATATGAAATTAATCAAGTCATAATAGCAATTATTACTTTTTATATAAATAAAAAAATTTACATTTACAGGAAGAGAGTTACATACTTCTTATTTTATTTTACTGCAATTGTTTACATTTTTTTTTATACTGTATTATGGTAATATTCAATTTAAAATTTAAATGCATAAAATAAAATGCATAAAATGTTTTCTTTTTTCTATATCTCTCAAGAGTACTTTAAGCACCTTATATACATATTATAATAACAACAACAAGAGAATTAACTATATAGTTACATATAACCAACAATAGTCATTCTAGTAAATTTGCATGAAAAATGTAACACAAAATTTAAATTTTAAAATAGTTTTTATATGATAAAAAACATTCAATGTAATCTAGAGCTTAGAATTTTTTTTTATTATTATATAAAAGTGAAATATATGCAAAACAAAAAAATATGATGAATTGAGTTATATGAATATATTTGTTTTATTACAAAATATATTTATACCTAATAAATAAAATTTCAATTGTGTTCTATTCTCACATTTTGATTTATAAGTTTATACTCTTACGTCCTTTTTGTTTGAGAATTATTTATTTAATTTAAACATTTTATTATTGTCACAAAATTTAATGTTATGTACCTCATCAATATGCATGAAAATTATAACTACTGTTAGGTATAGAAAATCCCTTTGATTTTCAAGTCCCATAAGATATCTACATATTATTATATATATAAAGGGAGAGTGAGAAATAGAAGGTAATATAATATTATAAATTTAATTTTACTCTAATTAATTATTATAGTGTTGGACGGGGTGATAGAAATTTAATTAGTTTTTGCTGTAAATTTAACTATATTATACCAAAAGTGACATATTTTATTATTATTATATATATATATGTATGAAATTATTATGTATGTAACAATAATTTTATTATTTTAGTTTCGCATTATAAAATTATTTTAAATATATCATGTTATGCATATAAATAAGTTCAATATTTTGACTCTTTTATGTAAATTTGATAAATAAATTATTATAGGAATAAAGTAAAATGTCATTATTATGCGTTTTTAGAATTAGATTAACAAATAATATAATAAAATTGTATGTTATGACGGCAGAATAAAAATATATTTATGCATACCTCACAACAATTATGAAATTATGAAACTCAAATATATTTTAAAGCCATAGACCATATAAAACAACGTGTGCTTTTTAATGAATAAACATGAAATGGGATCTTCAAAACTGATGACAATTTTTACCAGAATGTTAATGTAACCCCACGAGAGATATAAATATACAAAATATACAATGTTCAAAATACATTTAAGTCTCTTTTAACAAAAAAAAAATTAAATTTGTTCTTTTTCTTATACACGAAAAAAGGTAACTAAAAAATTACTTTTAAGATTATTTTTATAATAAATTTGTTAGATATATATATACAAAGTTGTTTAAGATTTAAAATGCTAACTATTTACCGCTTAAAGAATTACGTTTATACTAACAATTTATTGATTTAAACATTTTGCAACCAAGTTATTGGTTTGTACTGAAGAGTTACATCTATGTAGCTGAATAAGTTCTTAAATTTATGTTTTCCGTGTATGATGGTGAATTATTACATACACAGTGAGCCATTCACAAAGTAAACCACGAGAAGGACAATTTTTTATCATATCATCTTTCAATCGCTCAAATCTGCAATTGAAGATCAGATAATTGTGTTCAGTACTCAGCCTTTTTCTTTACGCTCGCTGTATGAAAAAATAATGATAAAAAACTCAAATATATATATTTTTTTTTCGGAAGTGACAAAAATTGACTAGAATCGTGCATGATAGATTATGTGACGTTGCAGTGATTTGCAGATAAGCACATTGTTGTTAGATTATTTTTACTTCAAAAGAGAATGTTATGTAGTACAATCACATTCAAAAGCTTATTGTGTACAATATCTATTTTTTTTCCCCACATAATGAAATATATGTTATATAGAATAAAATATACATTTTTATATATAAATGAAATGTAACTTCCATTTTTATTTTTAATAATAAAATTTTCTCTTCTTTTTTCTACTTTTTTTTTTGTACGCAAATTGACACGGTATGTTCACAAAAGGACTCTCTTTCTCCACTCTAGTTAGTTAACGAATTGCAAGAACAGGAAAAATAAGGTAGACAAGCATATATACAGTTGGGAGTAACAATAATTTTAATTTATAAAAAATACATAGAAAAAAAATTGTATATATAATTTTATATATTTCTTTACATTTTATATAATATAATATATAAATATATATATATATTTTTTTACAACTCATCCAAACTCACATTTTTCTTTTTATATATTATAATATATTATTTCTACCCTAAAAAATTTTACTTTTATTTTTTTTTTGACAATTGTGCATCAGGGAGTTGATATGAAATGAAAATAGCTTTTAGCCACACTACACTACTACAACAGAAAAGAATTGGAGGGTAAGGGGAAGTGATTGAGGGGAGTGATGTATCTATCTATTGTCGTTGACCGTGCGTAAGAAATATTATTGTAAATATAGGCTTATGTACGTAGCATGTCAAATTTTATATTGCAATCTCAGCATCCTAAATTTGCTCCTGTATTAGACGTTTTTAATATCATAAAAATGCTTAAAGTTTTGTTTTTTTATGTAGTTTTAAACTGTCACTAAAATTAGGGTGAAAATTGTCAACTGTACAGTATAATAATATTTTTTCTCCCCTATTATTTTACAGTATGTTTCTTACAAATAATAGTATGAATATTATGCTTATTTACATTTTAAACTTTTAATACTGTTCAGTTTGCAATGATTTAAATATAAAATCTAATATTATTTCTATTTTAAATCCCTTGAGTTGAATTATTTTGCAATAAATTGTATTCAAGTTCCCCATTATATATGAAAGAAATTTTGAAAAAAAAAATGCGTTTGGTGTTATTACTTTTTTATTTAGTATTTTTATGAAGTTTGCTTCTTCTTCTTTTTTTTTTTTTTTTTTTTTTTATTAATTTTCATTTCATTTAAAATATATATATTTAAAAAAAAAAATCACCTTTTATCAAAATCAGAAAAAGGAATTTACCTTATTTCAATTCTAGGATACATATTTTTCTTTTCAAATATGACATACATTTTTTTTTTTAAGTGATGCATTAATTAAATTTTAGTTTTAATTCTATTATTATCTTTGAACAACATAAACTAAAAGGAGTAAAATAATATTGAAAATTATAGAAAAAAAAATCAAAATCAGAAATAGGAATGTACTTTATTTTAATTCTAGGATTCATATTTTTCTTTTCAAATAATATATATATATATTAAAGTGAAGCAGTAATTAAATTTTAGTTTTAATTCTTTTACTATATTTGAACTACATAAACTAAAAAGAGCAACGTAATATTGAAAATTATAAAAAAAAAACAATAATAATAAAAAAACAAACAAACAAACCAAACTTTACATGAAAGGTAATAAAGTTATATTTTTGCTTACAACTGTACAACATATGCCATAGCCAACAGCAATCTGTATATGAATACAATTTTTAAAAAGAATAGGATTAAATTTAGTAGCACACTTCATTACTTTATATATGAGTTTCACAACATAATAGTAATATGTAATAATATTCTTCCCTTCGTATACATACACATATACATATGCCTAAAAGGGATTTTTTTTTTCTAATTCTAATTCTTTTCATTCCTTTTATTGTATTTAAATAAAATGAAACAAAATCAGAATTGTCATTTCCAGATGGGATAGTGATGATAACTATAAGGCGGATATTTAAATTGTCATGGCCGTAAGGGTATACATAGGGGAGGGGGTTTCAAACATAAAAAAAGGGGGCGTGTGTGCACTAGTACATAACTAATAATATATACGACGATATATAGTGTGGTAGGTTAAGGGAGGGTTTGTGATATGTTACATCAAGTTTGCACCCCACATCTGTGGATGATATAAACACTTAAAATACCACCCCATTGCATTCATATATGGGAAATTTCTCTCTCTCTCTCTCTCTCTCTCTCTCTCTCTCTCTCTCTCTCTCTCTCTCTCTCTCTCTCTCTTTGTATATATGATTGTATTCTTGCAATGTATAAAAAGGTCATATTTGTCATTACTTTTATGTGTTCTGTACTCTTATTTTATATGCACCTCTCTCACTAGTCTTATCTCCCCTTCTCTCTCTCTCTCTCTCTCTCTCTCTCTCTCTCTCTCTCTCTCTCTCTCTCTCTCTCTCTCTCTCTCTCTCTTATCAAACAGCATCCACAAGCCATGCACCTACATTTCATTGTGTTGCGTTACACTCATACTACTCATACTCGTGTTGCTACATGTAAAGTACAATCCTTAGCAAAGTTTTCCTTTTTTTATTTTTTTAATTAAGCATATTAAAGGAATAGACCAGAGAAAAACATAAGCATTTATATCACAAAACACTTGATGGGATTTACATAAATAACATTAGTTTTTCTCTAAACCCAACAATAGCCCCGTAGCAGTGATCAGAACATTCAATTTATGCAACCCGCACAACATTTTCATACTGATTTTTGCATGTTTATGATGTCATAAACATGAATTTTCACGCAAATTGCATACTTTACAGTTTTTTCACGCTCTCTTGTGGGGCTACATTAACATTCTGGTAAAAATTGTCATCAGTTTTGAAGATCCCATTTTGTGTTTATTCATTAAAAAGCACATGTTGTTTTATGTGGTCTATGGCTTTAAGACCTTAATACAAAAAAAAATTTTTTTAAATGAAGAAATTATTTAAACCTGAGATTTAGACCTGGATTTATGCCAGGACTAATGTTCTATCTAGCTTTTTAACAACAATTTATTATGTATCAAAAAATAAAGTCAAAATAAAGTTTGAAATAACAGCACAATTAAATTTAATGAAGAAAAAAAGGAGAAAATGTATTATAATGATATTAAAATATATGATCATAGAAAAGCAATATTATATAAAAAATCTTTGTTTCGAAATCATTTCATTAGACTTTATTTTTATAACATTATATTATACTTTAATATAAAAATTAAAGAGAATTGCAGTTTATATGATATAAGTATGAACTAACACAAAATCATTACTCATTGTAATTTTATAATTGATTAATTTTTATTGACTCCATGAACTGATGTAGGAAATAATAATAAAAAAATACTAAATTTATTTCTACTGCTATAAGTTTTGTTCTAACAATTATTTATGATAGGTTTCTCTGAAAACCATTAAGGCATGATTATTATTGTTTATAAGCCTCCAGGTTATCTTATGAAGCTATTTATAGAGAAGTTCCATTTACTTGATTGTTATTTCAATTTCAGTCGCAAATACATACTTATATAATGAATTATCACTTAAACTTGTAGTATCACAGATGAAGCATTAATTTACTAAAATGTGTACAAAGTTACATTACAAGAAATGTACTTGTAAAAGTTTGCTTTCTGAAAATTAAGGTAAAATAATAATAAATAAAATAATAATATCTTTAGCGTTACCGTTGAATTAATGTGGAGACTTGAACCTCCATATTGATTTCAAATTATGTACTGTACATCGGATGCGTTTTTTGGCTTAAAATTATCTGATTAACTTACAAATTTAACATACTATACTATATGGTGTAATATTGAAGCAAACTTTTTGCAATTATAATACTTATCAGAAAAATATATGATAAAAAGTTTTTCAGTGGTGAGATGAGATGTGAGATGAAAAGATTTGTCGGTACACACACACACACGCACACACACATAAAATATTATATATATATAATATATATATATATATATATATATATATATATATATATATATATATATATATATATATATATATATATATATATATATATATATATATATATATATATATATATATATATATATATATAAATATTTTTATAGAAGCATGATTATATCATAATTTCAATCTTTCTTTGTATCTTTAAGACACAATATAGTAATGTGTAAAAAAAATTTTCACTTCAAGTTCAAATGAAAAATGCTGTAAGATATATTTTTAATGTTAAAATGAACATATTACTAATTACCATAAACAAAAACTTGAACAATTAAAAATACATGAAAGTTAAAATGTAGATATATTATGCGTTATAAAAAAAAATTATTGAACTTTAAACAACCCTCATATTTGTATGAATATATCTTGCACTCCTATATAAGCTAAAAACAATCTCGTATCGGTTTACAAAATCTCATAAATTCCTCCTTTTGCCACCTAAATCCAGTTGTTTTATCTATAATTATAATAATAATAAATGTTTTTTGTTACGAGGCCAAAAAAGGTACATACTCACGTACATGGTCCTCTGACTTACTTATAACGTGTTCTGGAATTATGGTCAGAGAATTTCATTTTTACAATTAAGACAGACATACATTAATCTTGATCACTGATTACTCATTTGCTGTACAAGGCTCAAAATTATTGAATAATTTACCTGACTTTTTTTTACAATATTGAATCAAAAAAATAAAATTCAAAAATAAGGTATCACAGTTATATTAATAAAAAAAAAAAAGTAAAAAAATAAATAAAAATAAAGCCTGATAATCTTTAGTATTTTTTATTTTTAATTATATTTGTCATAGAAATTTATAATGGAAAGTAATGTAAACAATGTTCAATTCGTAAAATAAATTGGTAAAAACTGTAATTAATGATACATATATAATTGATATAATGATACGTAATATAATCAATTTTTGTTAAAAATAGCAATCATTAGTGTTGTAAATTTTAATTTATTTTATTTTGTATCAAAAGATAAATAATAAATTATATTATATTGCTAAGTACTAAAGAAACAATAAAATTGTATTGATTGAGGCTTACACGGTTCGATGTATGTATGTAGTGTTGAATTTAAAGGAACCTTCCAGACCATATAGCATGACTTTTTAATTTATTAAAAACAAAAAAATGATGTTGAAAAATACAATTATTTTGTCCAAGAACCTAATTTTGAAGCCCGATTTCAATGTTCAGCTTATGCAACCCGCACAACTTTTTCTATTGAATAATCCTGACGTAAAAAATGTTCAAAATTTGTGCATTTTGCCTACGTTAAAACTTTATCGCGCTCTCTTGCGGGGTTAAATTTGAGTAATAGTAAAAATTGAATATGCTTTTAGATGTCCCATTTTGTGTTTAATGAATGAAAAGGGCATGTTGTTAGGCCTGGATGTTCACTTTAAGCTGAGTGTATGTATAATGTATAGTGTCACATCCATCTTTGGATGCTTCTTAAGGTGATACTCGCCTAAAGAACAGGTTATCCCGTCAGTGTCTATCTGACTAGCTAAACACTACAAAATAAAATTGTTATACTGTTAAGTTATTTCTTTTAATAATAATAATAATTAATGGTTTTTATTAGAGGCCAAAAAAGGTACAAACCCATGGCACTTATATGGTCCTCTGACTTTCTTAGAAACAATTTGCAATAGTCAGAGTATTTCATCATTACATCCAAATATATCATACATAATTATCAAAGGAAAATTCACATAGGAAAAATATATTCTGTAGTTAATTTTTACATAATAATATAATATTAGAGAGACATAAGTTCAGTCTTTTATATAAGAGAAAATTATTTATATTGTTTATAACTTACTTATTACTTAAACTTAACTTTAAGTTTCTGAATAATTCTATTTATAAGGCATGTTTGTTGAATTATATTTTAATAAATTTAAATAATTATATGTAATGTATGATTGTAAAAATAATAAAATTCTCTGGCCATTGTTAATATTGTTAGATATTGTTAACACTTAGATATTGCTAAAAGAATTCAGAGGACCAGACAAGTCAGAGGTTTTGTATACTTTTTGGTCTCTATTAAAAACCATTTATTAGTATTAATAATATTTATTTAGTAAAGATTTTTAAATGTAAAATACAGCATATATTTATATTTCAATATAATATTAAACATATTTGGACTAGGTAAATGTCACATGTCACGTTTTATGGTGGTTAATTAATCAATGAAGTATACAAATTCTAAACTTTATACATTATAGTATTAGGACTTATGTATGATGTAATCGTATATATATTTTACATCAGCTATTTGTACAAATTTGATAAAAACACAACTCTGCAAATCTACCAAATTAATGCTTTCAGATATAAATATAAAATGTGTAAACCTCCATTTCATAAAATTGGTCCCTATGTTTATATTATTATTTACTTTAGAATTTTGTATTTCACAAACATGTAATCCTATACAAGAATTGTGTTTACATTTTTGGAGTAAATAAACATTTCAATTTAGCTTTGTAATTTTCAAAGCAGAGGAATATTTGGAATATACATTTTTTAACGCTATACAGTATTCATCTTGTTATTTTCTCCCTTGCATTATAGCATCAATAGCTTAATAATTAACATAAAAATCAGTGTTTATCAGCGCTATAAAACAGAAAGAAAAAAAAAAGAAAAAAAAAAAACGTAGAAGTAGAAAACAAACACACATGAATACCACTGTGAATAATCATTGTGTTTTATTCATTAGTTTGAGTGCTTTGCAGCGTTTTGTTATGTAATTATGAAAATGCCGACCAACATAATTTTCTGGCACATATAACATTATATGTATTAATTTTATTAATAAATATATATATACGCACACATCAAAGAATTTTTTTTAAAGTTAACAAGTTTTAAATTATTAATTTTACATTTGAACACAAAATATTTATTTAAAAGTGCAACAATTTTTTTTTCAATAAAAATACGCATGAACTAAAATTAATGTGCACTATCATTACTTCATTTTACGCCTATCTGATGAACAGTTTAAATAGATTAAACATAAAATTTGTTAATTTCATTTAAAGTTATTAAATATGAACGAATGAATGAATGAATGAATGAATGAATGAATGAATGAATGAATGAATGAATGAATGAATGAATGAATGAATGAATGAATGAATGAATGAATGAATGAATGAATGAATGAATGAATGAATGAATGAATGAATGAATGAATGAATGAATGAATGAATGAATGAATGAATGAATGAATGAATGAATGAATGAATGAATGAATGAATGAATGAATGAATGAATGAATGAATGAATGAATGAATGAATGAATGAATGAATGAATGAATGAATGAATGAATGAATGAATGAATGAATGAATGAATGAATGAATGAATGAATGAATGAATGAATGAATGAATGAATGAATGAATGAATGAATGAATGAATGAATGAATGAATGAATGAATGAATGAATGAATGAATGAATGAATGAATGAATGAATGAATGAATGAATGAATGAATGAATGAATGAATGAATGAATGAATGAATGAATGAATGAATGAATGAATGAATGAATGAATGAATGAATGAATGAATGAATGAATGAATGAATGATAAAAAATAGTTTAATAAAAATAAAATAAATAAACTTTGTAAATTTGAAAACTGTATAATTTTCGTTGCTTTATTCAAGTATCATTATTCATTATAATGAAATAATAATAAAAGTAAAATTTACTTTGGTGAGAACATAAACATATTCGCTTGCACTACACATCAAGTATGCAGCACTTCTGTATTTTACAACGTCACTCTTATCTGTTTGTTTGTGCACTTGAGCACGCACTTGCAATTCTCTGCTCTTACGTATTATATGCAGTCGAGGCCAGGGGTGAATGTGAAATAGCAGCAGTTCTTTCTTGCAGTCCAGTCAGGTCTATAACCCTCCAACCCCTATATAAGTGACGTCACCCTCTCCGCAGGGTATGTATATATGTGTATGCTCAGACAGCACTTTTTCATCCCCCGAACATCTATTAGCATTCTCATCTCTCTCTCTCTCTCTCTCTCTCTCTCTGGTCCATCTACACATAAAAATGGAATTTGTCTAGACTATTTATATTTACCGTATTTTTTATTATGTAATATTTTTATTATGTGGTATTTTTTCATATTTATATTAAAATGTATGAAGGGAGAGAAGAAGAAAATACCAATCTTTTTCTTTTTAATATAAATATTTATTTGCTATATTGATATGGAAAGTAATATTTAAGTGCAAGTTTGTGAGTCATTTTCATGTTATTGTGATTTCTTGGCAAAAGAGAAAGAGAGGAAGGGGGAGAAAGAGAGAGGAAGAGACAGGCAGACAGATGCTTTTTTGATTCATGGGTATTTATATCTTAAGAATGCATAAAAATGCATAATTAACCCTAGGTAATACATATTTGTATAACATAAAGTGTATCGCAGTTAAAGAAGGAATAAGTAACGCAAAAAAAAAAAAAAAAAAAAAACGTGTTTTTTTCTTCTTCTTTTTTTTTTTAATTAAGAAATCAATGTGGCTGTAATAAATATTCGTATAAATGAAATTTTTTCTTTTATAAGTTTATGGTGAATAAAATGGTAATTTACAGTGTACATAATAATATTAGCTTTCACAGTAATAAAAGCTATTATTATTAATTAATTTTATCATTTTGAATTAAACCATTTTCATGCATTATAATGATGTAATATATAAAACATAATTAAAAACAAAAATAAATACAAATAAAACATAATTGTTTTTTATTTGTGATACGCTTTTGTTGTTACAATAAAAGAGACAAAGTCACGTTCACTTGTAGTATAAGAAGAAATGGTTGCCATTGTTTCTCTCAATTACCTTTTGTTTGCCAGTCATTGAACGTTAATGAGTTTGGACAAACGAAAACAAACATGCTTCTAATTGCTTAATTTGAAACCTTTATTTTATCCCTAACGTACATACCTACGTATTGTTAGTATAATTACACTTTAATCCTATTTTTAAAACTTTAAATGTAATGAGTCGAGATAAAGAGACATTTTAATATAACATTTATTTTTAAATTAATATTATTTGCTTTTTTTTTTTTTTTTTTTTTTTTTTTGCCACAAGCTTATAACCCTTGTGTATAAAGAGAAAAAATTTGTAACTTTTTTTTTATAAAAACATTTTAAACATATTGTCATTAAAATTTTCATAGTGCTTTTGGCAATTATATAAACACACAAGATAATATTATAAAAAAAAATTAATTTTTAAAACTCAAATAATCATTCAAATAAAAGGTTACATTATAAAACAACAAGTAAATCCTCAGATTTTTTTTTCTTAATTATTTTAAAGTAAAGAAATTAATGTAGATAAAAAATAGTTACATTTTAAAGAACAAAAATTATTCTAAAATAATAATAAAAAAAGGAGTATTTTTTTTGTGAAAAGCACAATATTTGAGAGTAAAAAGCAATAATCCTAAAAATGACCATATTTTCATACTATTATCTTGACATCCCCTTTTTTTAAGTACTATAACATACATTTTTATCTCTATTATATTCAAAGAAATAAATTATTATAAACTTATTCTATATAATATAATAATATGATTTTATATTATGTACAATATTTATCTTTATCTTAAGTAATATTATTATATAGATGGCATCACCATACTATAAAATATATTATATTACTTAACATTCATAGATTACTCATAGTTCTTCTTTTATTCCCCCCCCCCCTCCCATTCTCTTTTGAAAATAGATGTTAGATAGTTTAATAGAACATTGATGTATTATATCATTGAAGTGATATCCATTGTTGGCTGTAGTTTAGGTTAACTGTACTGACCACAAATATGGCACCCTTGGGATCACTTGTCATGGTCACTATACATTGAACATGTATCGTCACGTTTTTGACCAACATGTTTGTTGTACATATATATATATACACACACACCAAAAACTTTATAACAACTCCCAAGTTGTGCATTTTCAAAACGTATAACAATTTATAATATTATATTATTTTGTATATAATAGATACCATGTTTTAAAAAAAAAATTATGCGTATATATATTTTTTTTATTAAAATTTTATGTGTACATAGATAAATTTTAATTATCTTTAAAAAATTAAAAATATCAATGAGTTTTTTGAACTGTAATTAAATTATTTTATTATTATAATTAATATTTTACTTTTTTTGATGTTTAATTAATTATTAGTGAAACTATTAAAAAGTGTATTTAATTATTTAAAAAGTCATAATCTAAAAATATAATAGAATTTCATAATTATTACTGCATGGTTGAATTTAATATATGTTCATAATTAATAATAAAGTTAAGCACAGAATTTCTGTTTGTGTGAGTAGCCTTTTTTTTTTTTTTTTTTTTTTTTTTTTTTTTATTTGACGGTCTTTATTGAGAAAAATCAATAATAGCTAACTGAGATGATGGCCTGTACCTTTTATACACATAGACATAATTATACTTTGAAATGAATATACAATAATGTGAATATTTTAAATTATATTATACACTATTGTGAGTTTTTTTCAGGGTAGCAAAGGTTGATATTGGTTTATCGGTTTCGTGTATTACCCTGGCGCCATAGTATAAATGGTAGTATCAGTACCATAGCAGCTTCACTCTTATATCCGTGCAATATCCATGCATATCCATGCACATCCATGCAAGCCATAATGTCAAAGTCCATAATTCTCTTTATGTAATTTACATGGTATCCTATTCTATGATATATATACGGTATATCTGATAAAACAAGTTTCACAATTATAACTTATTTAATAATATTTAACTTTCAAAGTCAATCTAGAGATATAGACCCTCAGACTTGTCTACTTATAACTCTTATAAGATAATTATGTACATGCAATTTTGAACCTTAATTTGCAGTAATATTCTTCAATGACGTAAGAAATTATTTTTTTATTCCGTAAATGTTTGCTTTATTGAAAAAAAAAATGTCAGTAAGATCTATTTGCAATTTTTAATTACTTTTGCTGATTTAAGGAACAATACAAATAGATATAATAAAATGTATTTGATATATAATGTAAATTATATATAATAAAAAAATGTAACTTTCTTTAAATTACTTACATTTAGAAAAGAATGATAGTAAAACTGTAAATTATGAAGAATAATGGAGAGAGAGAGAGAGAGAGAGAGAGAGAGAGAGAGAGAGAGAGAGAGAGAGAGAGAGAGAGAGAGAGAGAGAGAGAGAGAGAGAGAGAGAAAGAGAAAGAGAGAGAGAATACACCTTTCATCCTGTAGGTTATGCAAATTGTTGTTTAGCTTTGTAATGTAAGTTGCATACACAAAAATATCAGGGGCAAAACACGTTAGTTACACCGCAAACGAGAAAAATAAAGCTATAGCAAAATGAATCTACTTTATCAGATAAATAATAATAAAAAACGAGAAAATAAATTTAAAAATTTCCATTTAGTAATGACTGTAATGAGTATACTTTCTAGAAAACTTGTGCAACAGTTATAATAGTTGGTTCTATAAACTACACACACGAGTCAGTGCTCGGAACTTTTTACTTTGTTAATAACATATGATCACGACGTCACTCTTTTCGTGACATGCATTTGATTTTTACGTACGATTTATTACAGTAATAAATTTTCTTTCATACGTTTTATTAAATTAAAATTATTATAATTATTTTCGAACGAGTAAAAATGTATAAAAAAATGTTTGATTCTTGAAAAAATCCACGATTTTTGCTTGTGTAACAACTTGAATTTTGAATCAAATGCTCGGTAAATGCCTGGCGAAAGTGTCCAAATGACATGAGGCGCCTTCTTATTTTATTCAGGAGTCAAATTCTTAGACAAGCAAAATTCATAAAAATTTTCTCAAATCAAGCATTTTTGATGCATATTTATATGTAGAAAATTCTAAAAACAAATTTCAATTATAAAGAAGTACTTCAGAAATTTTATTTTTAAAATAAATTGTAAGTAAAAAATCAAATACACTTTGTGAAGAGGTAGTGACGACGTGATTAGATGTTCTTAACAAAGAAAAAAGTTCTGAGCACTGGCTGAATTTTTTATGTAGTTTGAAATTATAAAAGTAAAAGTGACAATTATGAAATGTTTAATTAAAAATGTAATCATTTTGTAATCCACCGTACTCATATTTCAGTGTGCGAGTCTTGAAATCGTAAATATTAATAACTATAAAGTATTATTCACATGACGCGTAAATTTGACACGCGTCAAATTTACGCGTCATGTGATTATATTACTTAAAGTCTTAAAAATATTATCAGTTTTTATGAAATATAATCAATAATAACTTATAATATTTTTCCACTTCATATTTCTATCAAGAAGAACAAAGTAGCATCTAAAGGATTTGTGTTTAAAATATAAAATACAAGTGTTTTTTTTTCTTGCAATATTCACGTACTATACAGTATATTATATATTTGTATCGCCTCAGCATTTCTACAAGTAAAAACGTTATATAGCCATTGCTGACAGACCACTTCATTTTTTTCCTTCTCTCTTTTCATAATATAGCTTGTACAGGAATTGATATTTTTTATAGACATATAAAATATATTATGTAACTTGATTTGAGCGAACAATTTTCATCTTGAGAAGGCAGTGAAGTACTTACAAGTGCATTCAATTGAGAAGTTTTATTTTTTATTTTTTTGTACGTTAGATTTTCACTTACAAAATCCTTGACCTCCAGCAGTAGTGGCCAGTTAAAAAGATGACGTGTATTTTATGTTGACATTTAAAAACGATTCTCTCTCTCTCTCTCTCTCTCTCTCTCTCTGCTATTTTAGTGTATTTTATTTAACAGTTTTTATATAATGTTATTTTTTGTTATTATATCAACATTCAAATCATAAATATTTAAAAAAATATATGCCTTTAAAAACAATAGTATATAACAATAACATTGACAATTTATACAAACTAATGTTAAAAGTAAACAAATTATCCTTTACAGTTAAATAATACTACGGAAAAAAATTCAACACCCATTAAAAAAAAAAAAATGACAAGTCGTTTTTCATCTAAAGTTTTCCTCGTCAATTTCTTTCACCATTTACATTTTTAACAGAATAATTAACATGACATTTTTGATAAAGTGTTGGGAAATCTTTATTTTTATCATTGAAAACCAAAACTTCTCAAACTGATGTACTGCAATCTTCATGCATAAATACGTATAAGCGTATAACCATACAGTTTTGTTTTTAATTAGTTAGCTCTCGTTTTTAAAGCAGGATCATATTTTTTTTATATTTATTGTATTCAAATAAATTATTGATACAAATTTATTTTAATGTATTAATATTAATACTTAAAATATTATAAAATGTAAATAAGAAGTACATCACATGAATTATAATGTTTTATAAAATTAATAAACATATTTGAAATTATTCATTTCAGTGAAAAATTTTCATGTAATTTCAATAATTATAAAAATAATAATGTACGAAATAAACAAACTATCTCATTAAAAAAAATAAAAAGGTAGGTAAATTGAATACATGATTAGTTTTGGTTAAAACGTCACGAAATGAGCAAAAACTAAAATGAAATGTGTTTTGAGCTCATTAGAGAGAGAGAGAGAGCTGGGAGCATTGAATACAGTCAAACATAATAACAGAACAGCAAAAGTCATATAGTAACTTTTGTTCCCTCAGCAATGGAATATGCAAATCTCTCTCTCTCTCTCTCTCTCTCTCTCTCTCTCTCTCTCTCTCTCTCTCTCTCTCTCTCTCTCTCTCTCTCTCTCTCTCTCTCTGCTCTGCTCTGCTCTGCACTATATTATGTTATAAATATATCGAGAGTTTAGAATTAAATCAGGTAGAAAATAAACTAAATTATCATTCTACATTCTAATGAACAGGATTATATATATATATATATATATATATATATATATATATATATATATATATATATATATATATATATATATATATATATATATATATATATATATTATGAATAAATAATTAACATTTTATATTACTATATGAATACGTAATCATTTTATAAATATTGTGACTTTCAATTCAAATCCATATACTTTTATATTATATATATACTTCATAATAAATATATACATAAAATAATTATGTTTAATATTCACTCTGTGATTTTGATATATACGTAATGCAAAAATACTTTTATTTTAAATAAGTGGAAATCATGTAATTTAAAATGTTTTTTTACTCTTATTTTATTTTTCTTTTGAAAATGGGGTATAGTTTAAAATAAAAATAATAATAAAATGAATGATGCAAGCACATCACGTAGTATACGTTTTTGTACTGTCTTGAATATCTGTGTTAAATTTTATATAATTCTCTCTCTCTCTCTCTGACAATTCTTTGGTGTGGGACGAATGTTGATTTTTCTTTATTCGAAAGATAAAAAAAAAAAAAAAATCTTGCTTACTTGAACGTTTGAAATAATATTATTTTTTTTCTTTGTAGAGAAGGAAAGACTTTAGATTGTCAGTACAAAATAATATATTTTACAATGTGTGTTGAACGTGAATTATTCAAAACCACACTTCTTGTTGCACTTGTTCTCTGCTTGCTACCCACCTGCATGTAAATTATGTAACAATTATTTTAGTTAATATTAAAGTCAGGTATTTTTATTCAGGTCATAATATATATCTATATATTAAATATGCTCCTCATTTTTCATAAAGTTTAAATTTATATACATATAAACCTATATTTTTATTTTATTTATTTAGTAGGTTAAAAATATAATTTTTCTTCTTCTTTGTGATTCTTTATATTTTATTCAAGATTTTTTCATATAAAGTTAAAATTTACTGTTTTTTTTTTCTATAAATTTTTTAAACTATATTTTATATAGTTAAAACATTAAAAATTTCTGAAGTAATTTCTATTTTAGTAAGTGGTGTAGTGTATTTTTGATTATTTCGTTCATTTAAATTATTAAATATATTTTTACTGAAAAAGA
The DNA here is from genome assembly GCA_949318235.1 of Ecdyonurus torrentis. Lineage (NCBI taxonomy): Eukaryota > Metazoa > Arthropoda > Insecta > Ephemeroptera > Heptageniidae > Ecdyonurus > Ecdyonurus torrentis. The sequence goes on from OX439128.1 coordinate 38,584,812, forward strand.
AGTAAACTATTGCTATAAATAAGAATGTTACAAGTATATTCATAAATAACTTTTCAGATTTTTATACACTCAATGAACTTATCAATTGTTAGAAAACCTGAAACTCCCTTCCTTAATATAAAATTGAAATCAATCAGAAATTTCATGCTAAAAAATTACGTAATTTAAGCTGCATTCAATAATAACTATATGCTAGAAAAAAAATGCCCGGAATAAATTTTTTTATATGTATCACAAACTTATTCCTTTCATTACACTATCTCAATTCAGAAATTATGTACGGTATGTGATACCAAAAAAAAAAAAAAAGGCTTTTTTTTAATACGATATTTTAGGGTAAAATGTTGTTGTTGTTTTAATGTCAAAAATAATTACCATGACCATCACACCACTATATTTAACCATATTTTCGAAATACAATAAGTTTGATAACATGTAAATCATATACTTCTTAATTGCAAGCAATCACATTGCACATTAAAATATTTTTACTTTCGTGTACAAAGGCCAATACTCGTTTTTAAAATTTTGTAAATATGTATATCACAATTTTAGTGGTAAAAAAATAATATCTAAATATTTTTCAACTTATAAATGTTTTTTCATGAAATCAAATCTCAACAAAAACACCATAAAATATTTAAATTAAAAATATTTTTTTATTTCTTTTCATACATTTTTTATTTTGTTGAAAAGAATCTAAAAAAATGAATACATTTAAAGATTTAACTTTTTTCTTTTTTTTTTGTTTATGTATACATATATGCGTGTTTAAACTTTTTGAAAAGTGTAAATTAAATATTAAAAAAAGTTGTTTTTCCTTATAAATATTTATTAAATAAAAAAAATATTATAAAAAATTTATAAATAGACTTTATGTTATTTATGAGCTGTCCATGTTAAGGGTCCAAGGTAGGGTGCAAAAGTTTGTGTCAATTTGGTAATAAGATGTTAGTAGGTAAACAAGAAATCTCTCCCTACAGTCAACGAGTAGTTCAGAGCTGGCTTGCACTGCGTCAAAGGAACTTTGATTAGTAATGAAATGAGAGTAGGAAAAAAAAAAAAAAAAAAAAAAAAAAAACTCAACACCACTCGTCTTTTATACTAAAGAAAAAATTTATATAGCATTTTATATTTTTTTAAAAAATATTTTTAAGCTATAAAAAAGCTCGTATTTATGAATTAAATTGTATAATTAAAATATTCACTGAACGAAAACATTTTTAGATGTTATTAGAACTTTTACCCAATATGCATGAAGTTTTGCAGTCATTCAAATTTCCATTTACAATGAAATTACAGATTGATGCATCACATTTCTCTCTCTCTCTCTCTCTAAAAGTTAAAGTAATTAAATAATATATACAAATTAGGTACATGTTAATAACATAATTTTATAATGACAAAATTAATGCAATTTAAAATAAAATAAAGACCTGGGAAAAAATTGTTTCTATGGTAACGTAACTAACGTATATATTATGTTTCCCAGTTATATATTTAGTGATATTTATTTTAATGAAAAATTAAATTATGAATAAATAAATAAAAAGTAGATGAAATCAAAATGTAAACAAACAACTAAATAGAGAAATGAATGCATGAATGAATGAAATTGAAGTTAAGTGAAAATGAATGAAGTGAAATTGGTATTAGACACAGTGAACAGAGCACCTTGAGTGGATGTTACAATAAAAAAAAGCCCCCAAGGCCATCAGGTATTACTCTTGAGTACATATAATTGCGAGTTGCGACGCCGAAGCCTAGGTGAGGGTGGAGGCGTAGCACGGCACACGACGGACACCACCACCTCGCGTGGCACCAAGGCCATCAAGTGTTGTGCAACTTCCCGTCGTGTAACCCTCTAGGCTGGACCACTTTGCTGCCGTGAGAAAGATCCAAATCTTTGCCACCGTAAATTTAAAACAGGTTAATGTAAATTTTATCTGTCTCCTGCTTTGAAGTTTTATTATTATTATATTTTTCACTTTTCTTTGTAATATCATATTTACGTTTCAGTGATTTTGACATTTTTAAATTAACTCCTTTTATGTTTTCTTTTTTGTTTTTGTTTTTTGTTTTTTTGTTTACGTAAATGTGTCACTTTTTTTATATATAGTACCAATTTGTGCAGTGAGCATAAGAGCGCAGAAAAAATATATAAAGAAAGTGTGTAATTTTTATCACGTTAAAGAGAGTGTCATAAAAAAAAAGAAGAAAATAATAAAAGAAAAAAAATCTGATCCCTTAAAGCTATATTATCTTTCTGTATTGTTACTTTTACTTCTTCATATTTCACGCTTTGTTTGTTTACGATGAGTTTTTGCGGCGTGAGAATTCTGCCACGAGTTCATTTTTGCTCCAGATACGCTTGTCTCACATACGTACGAAGTACGACCCCGAGTGTTGTATATTGTGTGTGTATGTGAGAGAGAGAGAGAGAGAGAGAGAGAGAGAGAGAGAGAGAGAGAGAGAGAGAGAGAGAGAGAGAGAGAGTGAACGAGAGGGTCGCGCGTGGCACCGCGGCAAATTACTACACGCAGTCAGCAGACGACTTCATTTCAAACCCCCCTATATTTCAAAGCGAGGTAGTCTCATTCTTTGCACCGACAAACACCCTTCTCTCTCTCTCTCTCTCTCCGTCTCCCTCTCTCTCTAATACACTTTGTACACAAAATGACAAATCAAATTGGCAACGTTACACTTGTTTAACTTTTTTTTACAGTCATACTGTATCGATCTTGGATTCAAATCACACAAAAAATAATACACAAATTGTTATTAGTTATTATACATCTTTTATAATCAAGAAACAGCTACAGTTTTAAATTAGAAATTCCTGTGGTTTATATACCCAACTATATGGACAATTACAATTAAGAAAAGTTAATCTTCAAATTTTCTTGGTCCAGTTAAATCATTTTTTTTTATTTTTACCATTCAAAAATTTGAGCACCATTATTTTGACATACAAATCCTTGTGGGAAAAAAATTATTAATTTTTTTTATTTATTATAATGATTATAACACCAGAAGAATAAATTCATATAATATATATTATAATGATCAATTATATAAACAAAACAAAATATACCTTGGAATTAGATAATGTGACAACTATGAAGAACAATATATTGAAACTACACACTATTCACTTTTGATATACAAATAATGAAATTTTAATATCTGTTTTTTAATTGACAAATATTAACACTTTAATTAAAGTGTCTGGAATTTCAATCAATTCAGGCATAAAAAATTTGAACACATTTATGTTTTTTGTTAGTATTCTCTCTCTATCTCTCTCTCTCTCTCTCTTTCACTTATTACACAATAAAAAAAATTCTCTCTTTTATTATATATATATATATATATATATATATATATATATAATATAAACCTTTCAATACATCATTTTTATATAAAACTGTTAATACAGATATAGTATTATTTTGGCCTGTAAGCAATTTTATTTTTCTGATAATTGCTTTCTGCTAATTTAGACTTGTACAAAGAAATTGATTTTTAGTTGAAATTTTTATGCTAAGGTTGCATTTTATTTTTATATATACGTTAGTTACATTGATTGTTATTTTTCTCTGTAGCACATTTTTTTTCTTCTTTGTGTAAAATAAATTGCTATATTGGATGAAATGGACTATATACATGACGTCAAATCAACACTCTTTAGTTACAAGTCCAGCAGCCTAAAAATGTATATTTTTTATTTATTTTTGTGTGTGAAGGTTTACTAATTTATCTTTTATTTGTCTCTATACTATAAATGAAATACGAGTATTTATTTTTGTAGAAATTTTATATTTAAATATATTAGTGAATAATATGATACATTTTTATGTAATATTATTTTTTAACACTCATTCGCTATATAAAGTACCGTACGAGAGATAAATTGGTTTTTTTTTTTTAATAATGTATCAAATCTCTTATTGTAAATAATGAGTTACTTGATACTTTCATACTGTACATTAGTGTTTTATATTATTAAAATAATATACATATATATTATATTGTTGTTAATATAAATGAGAATGAAATTACATAAGATATAATTTAAATTAGAGCTTCTGTTATAAGGTTCAGTTCACTTAGAGGTCACGTTATGGTTTTCTCGTTTGATAAAATATGAAATGTGTTTGCCTTTAATAATGATCACGAATTACAAGATAAATTACGTAAGATTTGTATTTTTATGAGATTTTCAAGCATAAACTCATCGTCATTTTTTTTTTTCTTCAAAAAGACATAAATCAGCAATTATATAATTTTGAAAGCAATATTAACGTAAATTCTATAAAGATTGATTAAACTTTTCAAATAATATTTTAAGTAGAAAAATATTTACATATATTATTTATATTTGCGAAAATGTCATGCATAATATAAAAAAGCAGATAATAAATGTTGTTGAGTTGCGAGTGTCAGAGCGGTTGATAGACGGCAAGTCGATAATGCTATTTTTGAAAAGCTCTAGCATAATGCAAGCAAAAGCAACCAAAGCAGGCAGGTTAATCGCTTTATCCTTTTTTTGTTTATACTGAATGATGCATGAGAGCAGATAATCGGTAGGATCAAATAGTTTAATTGGACGTGATGACGCTTTCGGTCAAGACAAGGATGCTGTTCATCAATCTCTCTCTCTCTCTCTCTCTCTCTCTCTCTCTCTCTCTCTCTCTCTCTCTCTCTCTCTCTCTCTCTCTCTCTCTCTCTCTCTCTCTCTCTCTCTCTCTCTCTCTCTCTCTCTCTCTCTCTCTCTCTCTCTCTCTCTCTCTCTCTCTCTCTCTCTAGGATTAACTAATCTCCAGTAATACGTCAATATAGATACAACCAACACAAAATAAACGACATAATCAAAAGCTATTTACCATAATAAAACAAATAAACACCGTCAAATAATGTTTGTAAACAAATCTATAGATAGTAAGATAGACGAACTGATAGAACATTTTTAGGTATAACTTACTTAGTTTATTGATGATTCATGAAACATAAATAATAAAATAATCATATGAATTAAAAAATATTATTAACTATATTAGATTTAAACAAAAGTTATCATAACAAATATACTGTACAATATTATAGTTTTCGTGTTCGTATAAATATCTTATATAATTTACTGAAAAATATAAGTAAAATGTGGCATTATTTATAATTGCTAATCATAGAGACATTGGCCTACAGATATATATATATATATATATATATATATATATATATATATATATATATATATATATATATATATATATATATATATATATATATATATATATATATATATATATATATTAATTTATATATTATTATTAAAAATATACATAACTCCAGCATTTGTACTAATTATAAATAAACTTTTTGAAGACAATGAAATAATTTTAAAAATGAGTTTTTTTTGTTATATGTTTATATATATATATATATATATATATATATAATATTGTAATGTACAATAAGTGTGTAAATACATTTATTAATTAAACTTTAAAAGGTTTATTTAAATTAGATTTTTTTTATTAAAAATTATTATTAAAAAAAAACGAACAACAAAGATTTAAGTAATAATTTAAATTAAAATGTTAACAAAAGCTAGAATACAAAATAATAGTTTTTTCAGTAAAAAAAAAGAGCTAATTTATATTCAAGTATAAAATGTTTATTTATGTTTTTATCAGAGGAAGTTGTGATTAAAAAAAAGTCTTTTATACCTTTTTTTTAAAGTTCTCTTTGTGTACCGTTAATAAATGTAAATACCTCTAAGTTAGTCATTAATTACTGATATAACAGAGACAAACTAATTAAAGCTTATAGCACATTTGGATTTTAAATAATTTATTAATTTTGCATTGAAATAACTATTATTATTATCATTTTTGTATAAGATTTATAAAAAAAACACAAAGAAAGTTGATTACACTTAACTTACACTTATTACACTTACTAAGTAACTTATCCGTATATTTTTAAAGTTTGTATGAAAATTTGACTTTATTTTAAATTTTATGACCTTAATTTGACATGAACTTTGAATCCCTTTTTGCCATAAAACGTGACTTTATTATTTTTATTTATTATTATCAGTTATTATTTTTTTTTTTTTTTTTTTTTTACGAATATGATAATTTTTTGATTGATATTTGTCTTCAATGGAATATTTTATAATGACGTGATTTTAGACTTTAAAACACAACCAACCAAAATATTTAAAATAACCTTAATTAAATACGTTTTTTTTAAATCAATATTTAATTCATAAATATATTAAATATATTCTACAATTTAGACAATCAAATAAACAAAATAATAATAAATTTACTAGATTACATACACAATATTCCACCTATTCTGTTGTATAATAATGTTGGAGAGCATTATTATAAACGTAATAACTATGATATGTAAATTTTCACAGTTTCATGTATGTATATAATAATAATAATAACAAAGTAAAATTAAAGGTAAGCAGTAGAAACATATACATAACAAGCTACAATTATTGTATATATAATATTTTGTTTTGCAAGAGAGAGAGAGAGAGAGAGAGAAGCCGGCTCATTTACTTCATTAACTCTCATCCCAAAGTTAATGTGACTTCCTCAACAACAAACAAACACACATATATATAATTAAGAAGAAGCTACTTTGAATACATATTACGTGTATATGTGTGTGTGTATATATATATATATATATATATATATATATATATATATATATATATATATATATATATATATATATATATATATATATTATATATATAACTGTAGCCTATTTTGTAATATCATTATATTTCATACAGTGTATATATATTATGGTAGTATAAAAATATATAATACCAAAATGTGTATATAAGTAATCCATTCTCATACTGTTTTAAACAATATTATATATGATTAATTTGTATCCTATGTTATGTAATCATCATATTCAAAAGTTTGTTTTCATTAGGATTTCGCATTAACATTTTTATACTTAATTCTCTATTAATCACCTAAGGGACTAATTATACATATAATAATGCACATGAATTGAGTTATATAAACCATATTCTATGATATAAACTTATACGCAGGTATCATTATTTGTGCATAAGATATTCCTTTGGGAATGTATATTTCAATTTATAATCCAATGTATTTTTTTACTACAATATCTCTTTGAAGATTGTAAAATATGCAAAGCTGTTCTAGCTTTCAGTTATACAGTATCTATGTATTTATAATTTGGTTGCTATGCAGAAGTAGAGATATTTATTTATTTACGTTTTTGTTTGTTATATTTACAAACGTTGTTTGTATTAATATTTTTATCACAATTAACTGTGGTTTAATAATAATAATAAAAAAAAAGTCTAAATTAACCCTGGAAAGGTCTGCGTAAACTTAGAGGAGATTATTATTATTATTTATTTTTGTATTGATAAATTTGGCTGCAACAAAAAAGTTATGAACGAACGAACGAACGAACGAACGAACGAACGAACGAACGAACGAACGAACGAACGAACGAACGAACGAACGAACGAACGAACGAACGAACGAACGAACGAACGAACGAACGAACGAACGAACGAACGAACGAACGAACGAACGAACGAACGAACGAACGAACGAACGAACGAACGAACGAACGAACGAACGAACGAACGAACGAACGAACGAACGAACGAACGAACGAACGAACGAACGAACGAACGAACGAACGAACGAACGAACGAACGAACGAACGAACGAACGAACGAACGAACGAACGAACGAACGAACGAACGAACGAACGAACGAACGAACGAACGAACGAACGAACGAACGAACGAACGAACGAACGAACGAACGAACGAACGAACGAACGAACGAACGAACGAACGAACGAACGAACGAACGAACGAACGAACGAACGAACGAACGAACGAACGAACGAACGAACGAACGAACGAACGAACGAACGAACGAACGAACGAACGAACGAACGAACGAACGAACGAACGAACGAACGAACGAACGAACGAACGAACGAACGAACGAACGAACGAACGAACGAACGAACGAACGAACGAACGAACGAACGAACGAACGAACGAACGAACGAACGAACGAACGAACGAACGAACGAACGAACGAACGAACGAACGAACGAACGATGAACCAATGCAAGCTGAAGCATTAAGTGATTTGTTTGTTGTACATATGTATCTTAATTACAAGGATTAAAAAAAAAAGGACACAACCAAATTTAAATGTTATATACCGTACCAAAAAATTTGTAACATAATGCCTGTGTTAATCCGATGAAACATAAATATAAAAAAATATATTATATACATATATGATATGGAATATGGATTGAATAAAACTTCGCAATATTGTTGAAATTTGAAGAACTCCCTTGCGATATAATGAAGTTTGACTTGCAAACTGCAAGAGTTAAACTCATTCTATAAGAGAAGGCTTCCTTACCTTCAAAAACATAGAGGCACTTTAACCTCTTGAATAACTTAAAACATGTGTAGGTCTAATGTAGGCAGAGTTTTAAACATAAAAGAGAAGAACAATTTTTAGATGTATGCATATACATATACACGAAGTTTGTGAAACTCAGCGAAAATTCTAACGTTAGCGTAAAAACGAAAGAATGAAAATAGAGAGAGAGAGAGAGAGAGAGAGAGAGAGAGAGAGTTAAACATATTTAAAAAATCATAAAGAGCATGTGTAATCAATAAAGTTATGGTTTTCTCTGCATTAATCAATTAACACATACTTTCAATATTTAGTGTATTGGTTGCATATTATTCTACGACTTAAAGTTTACACATCATATTAATTTATTTTTTAAATATCATGATTTCTTTAAGTCCAAAAAAAAGTTACCATAAATATTAAATACGATTAAATTTTCTTGTTATCAAATGTACTCAATGTTAATAATTCAACTAATATTGTTCCTTGTGAACACACCATGAGAGAGAAATATTTATTTATTTTTTTTGAATAAGTTATAAACAAAATAATCTAATTCATTATAATAATATATAATAACAACTATGTATAACAAAGTACTACAAAAGCCATTGTTGTAATTTGTATACGTATTTACAAAAAATTTGCAAAATATTTGTAAATATTTACAAAATAATAATAATAATAATAATAAAGCTGTGCATTACATTTTTTCAGTAATTTTTCATTAACTAAAACTTAATTTTTTTTTTTTTTCAATTTAGGTATAAAAAGTTAATTAACACAACAATCTAAGAGCTATGAAACCGGGTACATAGTCATAAACTACGAGAGACGAACACTATAATGAATGAATATGAATACGTATAATGTACACTAAATATGCTATATGTGTACGATAAAAAGTATATAGTACATAAAAGCACGGAAAAGTACTTAAATTTATAGAGGTCCTTTCTCTGGTTAATAGATAACTTTACATAATCAGGACAAGTTACTGCGCAAGGGTCATCGGGTTGATCACTGGTAAGGGTCTCATTAGTTTTATATTATTAATTTTGGCCTGGTATAGGGTTTAAAATATTTTTTTTTAATTTCTCACTTAATTGCACATCATGATAAATTAAAAAGCGCAACTCAGAAAGTATTTATACGTGAACAAGCCCCAGTGAAACGGACGAGATGAAAAATGTGCTCAAAGTCGATTTCAAATGAGGGTATGGGTTCCGTCAGAAATTCAGTTTTTCGTTTCCTTTCAAATATGGTAGTTAAATGTAATTTTGATTTTTTTTTCATTAATATAATTTTTTTTTCATTAATATAGCTTTGAGAAACTGGAATTGCGTAACCCTGACCCTCTTTTGGAGTCGATTTTCAGCAGATTTTTCACTTCGTTCCTTTTACTGGGGCTCATTCACTCCGATCTAAATACTTTTTGAGTTATAATTTTTACATTATGATGATGTACGATTTAACAATTCTGAAGCGAGAAATTAAAAAAAAAATAATAAACCCCACAATTCAATATGGTAAGCCAAATACTAGGCCAAAATAAACAGCATTAAACCACTGAAGACCCTTGCCAGTGATCAACCTGATGCCATGTCCTGATTACTGAAGTTTTCTATTTTCTTAATGTACAATTTTACACTTTATAATTTAGGAAATAAAGTAACCCCATTATGTTTCTTATAAATACTCAATTGATGGGGCTATTTAAGATTCAGATTAGTTACTAGATACTAGTTACTAGTTATTTAGATTACTTTCAATAATCATATATTTCGATGTTGTTGTTTTATCTAAATTTATAAGTACTTTTATTTTACTCCCCATTTTTTTAAGGTAAAAAATCCATCCATACATAAAATCCATCCTATATTCATTATAGGGTCTATGCGCCATGTTGGATAACTCAATAACATGGGTGGCATAGGAAAATAAATCATTTTGCCAGTTTAAAAACACTATGCAATATTTTTGAGAGCATTGATGCTGTAAATATGTTGAATTAGTATCTCAAGTATGTAAGAAAAATAACATTAACAAAAAGTTAACATATTTCCCAAAGAAAACTGCCTAAAACAAAGTTTGTCCTATGCTCAGCAATGTTGTTCACTACTCTAGTATGGCCTACAAGCGCACTAAATATGACGTCATCCGTATACACCCTATATATTGATTGTAGGATTTAAGAAATAAATAAAAGATTTTGAATTAATAATTACAACATTATAAAAGTTTAATATATATAAGTTTTCCTTAACATACATGATATAGTACATAAATATATAATCCATTTAAGAGGTAGAGTTACACAAACCAAATGTTAATGGTTTTTAAGAATTTATTTGCGGTGGTTTTTACTATGAAAAGCTTACAAATCTAAAGATAAAATTATGTTAAATCTCTCTTGAGAGTAATTATTTGTTAAAACCACATACTTTTAACATATATACACCAAAGTATATACCACCTTTAGAGTTAGTGTGGTTATGGAATTTAAAACTTAAAATATGTAAGACGAAAGAGTAGACTATATAGTATACAGGATGCTCTATATATATATATCTTATAAATACATGATGATATTAAAGTAATATATAAAGAAATATAAAAATTTAATGTTTTTATTGTATAACAAAAGTGATATAAAGTAAAACAATCTATTTTATTTTCGTTTTTTATTATTTTCAAACAGTAAACATACGGCATAATATAATATACTTATGTTACATATTATAATAGTTAAAAAATAAAGTGTTTATGAATATTAAAATTGAGTATATATATTTTCAATTTTTATAGTTCATGTTAAAACAAAGAAGAAGAAATGGAGTTTATATATATATTTTTTACTATATAGAGTTTATTTAAGTTTATATGGTAAAAATTATATTGGTTTATATTTTTATAGAGCAGTGATATAATAAAAAAGAAGAGGAAGAAATAAATTTTATTTCCATGTACCTGGTTTTTTATGTCTTAAGAATTTTTTTTAAAGTCTCTGTACAAGAAGAAAGAATATGACTTTTAGTTTTATGTTTTTAGCTATAATACCGTTTCAAATATTTCAATGCTCGTTTTATTTATTTATTATTATTTATTATTATTTTTTTTTTAAGATTCACATAATATTATAGTGGCAATTTTGGTGTATGGTGTATTTTGTATTTTATCCTATGTATATATGGTATTTTCTTGTTAAATTATAAAATCGTCATAATTTTTAAAGTATTGATTCACTAATAAAGCCTTTCACCTAACTGATCAATGTATAGCATGTAGCATGGTTAATTTTTAGTAACATTTTCTCAATGTATTGTATTTTTTAACAATTGATAAAAAAAAGGTTTATGGCATGATGTAATAATAAAGGACATATTATGTGTATATATATATATATATATATATATATATATATATGAAATATAGTGAAACTGACGAGACGAATGTAGTTTTTAACATTGATTTGATATATATAATGTGTAATGTTACTGTTAACTATCTAATTGTCTCATAAATAAATATTCAGAATATAAGTATAATTAGTTACGCGTTGTCGATCTCTGTAATTTCTGTAATCCTTTGTGTATACAATGAGACAGCAAAGTATTGTAGAAGCTACAAGTTTAGAAGATATATAATTAAAAATTTCATGATTTTCTGGACTTACATATGTTTCTACATATATATATATATATATATATATATATATATATATATATATATATATATATATATATATATATATATATATATATATATATATATATATATATATATATATATATATATATATATATATATATATATATATATATATATATATATATACACATACAGTATATACCACTGGTACTCACATCATACTTTGATCAACACCTATTTTCTATCAGTTGAAATGTTTATTTGAAAATACACTCATGCTTTGATGCATAACCAATGCATTTTGTATAATTACCCTCTATAAACATTTGTGCGCTGAGATTATATTAAATATTTTATTTTTTAAGGGTACTTACCAACTTATTATTACTTTTATATTTTTTTTCGTGTTGGAGATAAACATATACATAGTTTAAACTTTCTCTCTATCCTTTTAATTCTAAATTAAGCGTATCATTTTAAAATTGTATTCTTCAAATGATCCAAATATTCTTTTCTTCTGTCTTACAGGTGGAAGCATCACTTCCCAGTGAATGATGACCTAATAAGTAGTAAGTGTTATTTTTTATTATTAAAACATGAATTGAAATGTATGTTTAGAGCAATATACGGTTTCCATTAAAACTATTTAAAACGCTTTTTATACATGCACATTTTAATAAATAAGAGTAGTGCAGAGTAGTTCGAGAATAAATTCATAAGACCCACGGACAAAAGACCCTCGGTCAAAAGACTGCTTTTGCGCACAGGCAAAGTGTGGCTGCGAGCTGCGCACGTCAGGTCTTTTATCCTATAAAGGGTTCGCAAGCCTTCTGTCTATATACGCCTACTGGTCAGTATAGTTAGTTAGTTAGTTAGTTAGTTAGTTAGTTAGTTAGTTAGTTAGTTAGTTAGTTAGTTAGTTAGTTAGTTAGTTAGTTAGTTAGTTAGTTAGTTAGTTAGTTAGTTAGTTAGTTAGTTAGTTAGTTAGTTAGTTAGTTAGTTAGTTAGTTAGTTAGTTAGTAGGTTAGTTACTTAGTTAGTTACTTAGTTACTTACATAGTTACATAGTTACATAGTAACTTAGTTGGTTACTTAGTTACTTATTTATTTAGTTACTTAGTTTGTTACTTAGTCAGCTAACAATAAGCCAACTACTTATCTTATTATGTGGCAATGCAATACTTCAGCGGTGACATATACATATTTTTAATTGAGCTCGTTACATTTATAAATTATAACAAAATTTATTTCACTGTTAAATTTTGTTGTTACATTTATACGTAAAATTTACTTTGTAAATGTTTAAAATTGTATTTATGGAAAGTAAATAAATGAAAAAATATTGTCGTTTAAATTTTAGATAAAAAATATAAAGAAGTTAAAATAAAATCATAAAATATGTTTAAAGTTAAATTTACTTTTAATCCTACTAAACGATTGAAAATATATCTGACATGATAAAGTACGACACTTTGTTACTTTAAATGGAAAAAGTTTAATTATTTCTATTTCAACTTTTCAATTTAATATAAAATATCATGTGAGAAAAAAAACTCAATTCTGTACAACAAAGCTGAAAAATAATGGTGACTGATGGACTGTTAAAGTTTTTTTTTTTTTTTTTTTTTTTTTTTCTGAAAAAAAAAAAGTCAAAAAAACTTTTTTTTTTTTTTTTTTCGTATATCAAGTCTTAAAACGAGAAACCTTTTAAAGATAAAATTCCCGATGGGAATAAAGTAAGTTTTTTTTATACTTAAAGTTGTTTTCTGATAATATGCAAAACATTAGTATGTTGTATCAACAAAACTTTGAACATAGCGTTAGTTTATGTTTCTATGGAATAATCTTGTTGATTCAACGTAAAGGCAAAAAAAGTTATACTTTTTTTTCTTCTATTCCTTAGAGGGCATAAAATATAAAAATATGGAATAAATTAACATTTGATGTATTCATAAGCAACAATATTTTTATTATATATAAGAATTTAAATCTGATTCTATAACTATATATATATATGTATATGTGTGTGTGTATATATATATAATATATATTTATATAATATTATATGACGTGTATGAAAGATCACAGCTAACGAAAAAAATGTTGCTACGTAATAATTTCCAATTGTGTAGTTTTTTTATAGCAATCTGAAGTTTTAAAAAGCATATTTACAACGAACAATATATTTATTCGCGTTTTTTTCTTCTCCGTAGCATTTATAGCTGTTGATTATTATTTTCAATGGCTAAAAGTTCTATAATGGTTGATCACAGATGAATGTTTAAAATATATTTAAAGTGCACTGCAGGGTACCGATCTAGGTCAACATCTTAGAGACATAGTTTCACACTATACCATCACAATTACGTTATGAAAGTTGGGGGGGGGGGTGTATTTTGACCTTCCAACTAGCTAGAGAATCAAACTTATGTATAGGGTGGTTTCATTCATGTTAAAGTCCACGCCATAAGTGAGTGCTAAATAACATTAGCCAGGATAGGAAAATGACTCATTTTGCTAGTTTAAAAATACTTCGCAATAATTTTGAGAGCATTGATGCTGTTAACAGGTTGAATTAGTATTTCAAGTGTGCAAGAAAAATATTAATAACAAAAAAATAGCTAATTTTCCAAAGAAAATAGCCAAAAACTACGTTTGTCCTATATGCTGAGCAATGTTATTCATTGCTCAAGAATAGCATCAAAAAACATTCAGAATGATGTCATGTGAGTGAACACACCCTATAAATTTTCATCTGTTTAATCAGAAATTTTGATATTTGAATTTGCTAATTCAAATAATTCAAATATATTTCTAAACAACTTTGTTCTCTCTCATAAAATATATTTGAGTAAATTATAATATTGAAAAATTAATCTTTGCCTTCACTTCAAACTTCCCCAAAGATGTGTTAATTTAAAATAATTTAAAAACGTTGTTATTGCTTTCTTTAAACTTGTTTTCACAAGGTGTAAATTTCAAACACTTGTATTTTGTAGTAAGTCTAATTGGAGGTGGGATTTGAAGATTACAACTTGTATCTTTAACTTCGAATATAAACATAAAAATCGATATGTTTCATTTGTGCCAAAACTCATCAAAGCTTTTTCCCAGCCAACTTGCAACTGCTTCAAGATAAGAAACTCTAATTTCTTTCTTTCGTTTTCTTCTACTCACGTCTCGAATTTTACACTTGACTAAAATCTGTCTCATACATTGAATGCAGTAGTGGAGAAAAGTACTAATACTAAATTCTGGAAAATGCAATTTGAGCCAAAAGTTTATAATTATATCGCTTTCAAACCTGTTTTTCAGTCTCACTATTATCTAATATATCTTCTTAAAGAAAGAAAAAAAAAAACGGATTTTCCAGTCACATGTATTTCATATTTTTCACATTTTATGGTTATTTTTGCAACCTCAATTAAAAATCACAATAATGGCCTATCAATAATATGCAATGAAGTATGAAGTAATACACATTTTAAATTTAATGCAAATATTCAAATTTGTTTCTATTAAAAAGGAATATACAAATAAAAAACATAAGCACTTATAACAAAACAAAACAAAAAATTGAAGAACTTACATAAATTACATTAGTTTATCTCAACTGTAGCACCGTATAGCAGTGATCAGAAAATTTCAATTGATGCAACCCGCGCAACATTTTCATATTAAATTTTGCCTGTTTCTGACGTCAAAAACCAAAATTGTTAAGCAAATAGCATAGTATATTTGCGCTTTCTTGTTGGGACGCACTTATATTTTTAATAAAAATTGTCATCAGTTTTGTATATCCTATTTTCTGTTTAATCATTAAAAAGCACATGTTATTTCATGTGTTCTATATGGCCTGAAGGTAAATAAAAGGGAGATTAGTTGGTAAGCTTAAAATATAGATCATTCTAATGAAATTTAAAAATTCTACCATACTTAGATTTTAATTTTACTATCTGTACAGCTCTGGCCAAAAGTTCCCGAACTATTTGCATAGGCAACGCGCAACCACACTGTTATCTTTATGAGAAAACTCAGCGGCCGCCGCTGCCCCTTTCGGGAACTTTTGGCCATAGCTGTAAATATACCAACTTACTTGTAATAATTATGGAGATTTATCACTTTATTTTACTAGTTCTGTACATGATATGTATATTATTTGCGATACGCGTTCTTTCATACTAATTAAGTAACTTTGATTATACCATTAAACACGAGTAGATTAAAACTTTTTTTTTTTTTTTTTTTTTTTTTTTTTTTAACATCTGAACCTTATTTTTGGAAAGTATCAAACCGTACGTATATGTATAGTATACAAAATGTATTGAAAATTATTAGAACAAACAATATACTGTATTTTTGTATTTTACATTTTTAAGGTATATACAGTCATATCATAAATTTTAATCAACTTTGATATTTATATAAGTATAAAATTTATTTGTATATTTCTTATGCAAAAATAAAAAGATATTTTTCATACTTTTGAACAGTGTAAATGTTTATTTTGTAAAGAACAAAGCTGTTTATTTTCATTGAAACATTCTGTATGTGTGAGTAAAAAATAAAAATAAAAAAACGGTCTAGAAGGTTAAAAGATCGTAATAAATAATAATAAATATAAAGTCAACGGCGTGATATTTAAAATCTTGTATAGTTTATATAACTAAAACAATAGACAACTTGCATTCCAATTTTTTATGTTCTTAAAAAATTCTTAAGGAAAAATAAGAGAAAATGCTTTTTTGTATTTAACGTAACTTTTGAAATTGAAATTTTATTTCAAGTGAGACGGGTGGCCATTACACCGAAAGACGGTTTGCGTTTCTTTTGTGTTTTTAAGCGTTGAAATCGTTTTGACGCATTTGCACACACCCACTGGGCATATTTTTCTAGTGTCCGAAATTTTAAAAAATAATGTTGGAGAACATATAACTTTAAAAAAAAAAAAAAAAAAAAAAAGAGAGAGAGAGAGAGAGAGAGAGAGAGAGAGAGAGAGAGAGATTTTGGGCGTTTGAAAAAATTGTCCGGTGGGTGCGAACTCGTCAGAACAATTTCGACACTTAAAAAGAAAAAGAAAAAAAAAAAAAAAAAAAAAAAAACGCAAACTGTCTTTTGGCGTAATGGTCACCGTCTCACTTGAAATAAAATGTATAAAATGTGTAAAAAAAAAAAAAAAAAAAAATGGCATGCGAGTTGTCTGAAAACCAAAAATCTAAACAAAACAAAAAAATTCAAAAACTTCTGTTGACATATTAGCCACACAAATGATAATGATTATATGACTTCGCATGATGATGAAAAAAAAATGCGTGGAAATAATTACATATTAAAAAAAAAAAAACTAACTAAAAACTAAAAATATATTCTAATCATAACGTTGATATAAACTTTGATTGTCTTAATCAAAATGATTAAGAATTTAAGCTTTTATTGTTCTTCTTTTAAAATAGCACGCAAAATAGAATTTGTGAACAGTTTGTAGTTTGTCTCATTTTAAACTTTCGTTGTAATATTTAAGTTTCTGTTTTCCTTAATTATGCTAGCAAATCATAATATATTTATAATTTTTTTTGTGCCTTTCTACCCTACCTAAATATTTAATTTTTTTTTTGTAGCAGAAATTAAGAGAGAGAGAGAGAGAGAGAGAGAGAGAGAGAGAGAGAGAGAGAGAGAGAGAGAGAGAGAGAGAGAGAGAGAGAGAGAGAGAGAGAGAGGATGCTAAACTGCAAATTATTATGTCCCAATGCACATAGCATGTATTTTTCAAAGTTGTCAACGGTCAATATAATTTTCTGATTTTTTGATATACATAACATAATATATGGCAGTTTGTAGTTTATCATGTGTAAGACAATCATTCTATTTTTGTAAAAGTTACTTAAAGGCATAGACCAGAAGAAAATATTAGCATTTGTATTGCAAAACCCAACTAGTAGCGCAGTGATCAGAAAATTTCAATATGATATGCAACCCGCACAACATTTTCATACTAATTTTTGCTTGTTTCTGACATTATAAACAGAAATATTCACGCAAACTGCATACTTCACAGTTTTTTCACGCTCTCTTGTGCGGGGCCATATTTACATTCTGTTAAAAATTGTCTGAATCGTAAATCTCATTTTGTGTGTAATCATTAAAAAGAACATTTGTGTTGTTTCATGTGGTCTCAGGCCTTAAATAAATATAGATTTGATGGAAGTCTTTATTAAATTATTATTATTATATTTTTTTTTTTTTGCATTTTTAAGTTGGATTTTTTTTTATTTCTTAATGTCAATTACATTTCAACACAAATGTAAATAACAAGACAAAAATAATAATTGTAATTAATTTAAATTCATTAACGAGCAGGTAAAGTACAATGTAAACAATGTAACTTATTGCAATTTAAATTTGCATTTTACTTTTTATATTTTTAATTATTCTTCATTAAAACAGTAAAAAGTTTTATATTATTTATAATAATAATAATAACAAAACATACTTTATTTTTTACAAGTGAAATTTTAATAAAATTTTCAAACAAAAGCATCTTAAATCTTATTATAATTAATAAATAAAATAATTAAAGAAAATGTGATAATTATATTCATACCTTATACTTCTTCTTTTTAACTCTACCTACTTTTTTGTTTTTAATTAGAACTCAGTCTCTCTCTCTCTCTCTCTCTCTCTTTCTACCACCCTCTCCCTCTCTGTTCTTGTTCATTCTTTTTTGTTTTGTTTTTTCAATTTGATTCTTACGTTGTTGTTTTTGCTGTGGTTACCTTGTTAAACTTTATACTTTTTTCTCTTTCTGAAGAGAGAGAGAGAGACTAAGTTTTAGGTGTTGTATATAAGAAATCCGGATATTTTTTTACTCTCTGTGCAACAGTATATGAATGAGAGAGAGAGAGAGAGAGAGAGAGAGAGAGAGAATCTCTGGGGAAACATCAGTCTTGTCTTGAGGTTTGCACCAGCAAAGACTGTGTGAGAGAGAGAGAGAGAGAGAGAGAGAGAGAGAGAGAGAGAGAGAGAGAGAGAGAGAGAGAGAGAGAGAGAGAGAGAGAGAGAGAGAGAGAGAGAGAGAGAGAGAGAGAGAGTCGGATGCAGGTTTGGTTGTTAACAAAAGTAGCCAACATTTCTCGCTCTATACTTTACAACTTCTGTATGTATGTATATGAATCCGAAGAGTTACACAAGTTTCATAATACATTATATATACACGAGAGTATGAAGAACACTGGCGTATACTTATATACATATATATCAAATGTGTCAACATCTTTTGTTATTGTTGATAATACCTTCTTTAAAGTAGAAGACAATACTAAAGGGTCTCATTTATTTATTTTCTATAATATTATTTATTTTATTTATAATGTTTAATTATTTCTTTACACAATGAAAAAAATAATAATATATATGTTTATAATACTTGTACATGTGAAAAAGTTATAATTATAATTTATAATGTTGTTTATGTATATTATGATGTTTATAATTTTAATTAGAATTGTAATAAGTCTGTATGTAACGTAATTGAAATAATAATAGTGATTCAAAGTTGCTGACATGTTAAGTAAACAATTATTCACTTATATTTCTTGTTTATTAATTATTATTATTATATGAATATTAATTTTGCAACAAAGGATTTCATACTTTACTATGTATTACATTGATATCTGAATATATTTGCATGACTAGGACTTTAGTAAGATTACGACAAAATAACTAGTATGTTTCATCTATATTTTTATTATTATTATTATTTAAAGCCATAGACCACATAAAACAACATGTACTTTTTAATGAATAAACACGAAATGGAATCTTCAAAACTGTTGACATTTTTACCAGATTGTTAAGGTAGCCCTACAAGAGAGCGTGAAAAAACTGTAAAGTATGCAATTTGCGTGACTATTCATGTTTATGACGTCAGAAACATGCAAAAAAATTTCTCTGGTCTATTCCTTAAACGTTCAACGAATATATTTGTGAACAGGGTAATTTAGCACTTATTTTACACGTATGAGTTTTCAATTTGTCTATTTAATCTGTAAGTTTATAAGGGCAAATTAAGTTTTAGATTTTTTTTTTTCTTTTGCTCAGTTTTGCAAATTTTCTTATAGTCAAGCTATAACATACTATTTTTGATAATTATATATACCTATATTCTAATAAAATATTAACACTAAAGTTGCTATTATATTTAATTGCCAATCAGTCAAATTAGCGTGTGAAACATTTGTGAAACTAAATACATTATTCACTCAAAAGAATTATTAATATTATTTTGAAAGGCATAACAAATGTTGGCACAATTTTCATTTTAATGCTGAAAATAAACTAACTTATACAAATGTTGAAATTTACATTTATTTATTTATTGAAAACTGGCAAAATTATTTCATTAAATAATTTTCCATACGTATTATTGGTTTCCAAATACAAACAATATCTCAAAAGTTTTTTTACTCATTAAATTTGTTATTAAAATTAAAAACACATTTATTTCAATGATGTAACAAATAAAAATCAAGCTTTTTTTTTTTGTATATATTTACAAACATATATGATAAAAAAAACTCTAGTTGGACACTACAAAGCTGGTGACAAATTAAAGGTAGAAAAGTTAGAAAAAAATAAAAATGGAGTTAGCTACCATGATGATCAGCATTGTGGCTTTTGGTGACTTCATGTGACCTCGAAATACACACAAAAACACTAATTGGACCAGCGCAAATAAATGGAATTAAAATGTAAAAATACAACTTTTCTCTTTCTTTTTTTATTCCCCCGTTCTCCTGTAACTTCAAAAAAAAAAAAAAAAAAAAAAAAAAAAAAAAAAAAAAAAAGATAAGCAAAAGCTAGCAACTCTGCATACATTTTTTTTTTTTTTTTTTTTTTTTTTTACATGTGTGTTAACTGTCATTTTGTTTATCTAACAATTGTTTCATTACAATAATAAAGAATGGACATTGAACAAAATATTACCATAATAATAAACATTATTTTTTATACTCTGTCTCCCACTCTTACCTTTTTTCATTTTTTTTCCTAGTTAGAAAAGATTAAAAATAATAAATTACTTTTTTTTTTCTATAATTTTTTTTCCTATAAACATTTTAATAAATGTATATTTTTATTCGGTATTTTTTTGTTTCTCTGATTTATGCAAAATTTGCATTAAAAATAGAGTTGAATTATTCATAATGTATAAGTTAACCTTTCATACAATTTTATAATGAAATGAGATGCATAATTTAAATGCCAGTCCAGCAAATGCATTACTTTTAACTATCAATACTTCAGTAAAAGTCAAACAGAACAGAATGTTGTATACATTTTTGATTCTAAAAGTTGTTAATTTCGATTTAATGTTGATGGTATTTCAAATTTTTATCACCAATATATTAATATATCTTCCATATTTATCATTTTTATTATGTGCCATTTAAAAGACACATAATTAAGTGTAGTATTGCTTTTTTTATTGATTGAGTATTAATGAATTGCATATTAGGGCTTTATAAATTTCAGAAAGTTTTTTTGCTAAAGAAGTTTTTTTTTTTTTTTTTTTCTCACATTAAAATTATAAATATTTCCTAATATAATAGTGTATGTTTAGACAAAGATACAAGCTTAAGGAAATTGCAACTAAACATAAATTAATATGCAAAAAGTAAAAGTAAAATTGGTATGATATTGGGTTATGTGTGCCCAAAATTATTTTCCATTCCATTTTAATTGTTTGATTCTGGAAAGAATTGAAACTCATACAGATTAAAAAAAAAATTGCTAGGCTCTTATGTTAAAATTAAGTCATAATATATATTTACTGCATATTAAAAAAATAATAATAATAAGGCATGTATAAACTTGAAAAATATATATGTATTTAAATAATTAAAATGATTGTAATTAATGAAGAGCTGCATAAGTTAACATAAGTTCTAAATTGCCAGTTAAATATCATATAAAATTATGTATAGGTATAGTAATTTAAACATGTTGAAAATAAAAAAAAAAAAATTTTTTTTTCTCTGTTTTTACTTAAAAGAGTATAATAAAACTCTTTTATAATTAGTCATATAAATAATTTAGTGGTAAATTATAAGCGGGGATTTCATAATTTTTCATTAAATTCTTTCATTTTTATGATTTTATAAAAGTTTATATATATATATATTTAAAAAGAATATAAAATGATTAAAAATTTAGCATCGTTAATTTTAATAAATGAAGAAATAAAAGAAGAAGAAAGAGTTATATAGGAGAGAGTTTTATATTCAGAGAGAGTACAAGAAGAAGGAGTTTATTAAACTACTTGAAAACACGTGAAGGGGTTGATTGGTCTCTCTCTCTCTCTCTCTCTCTCTCTCTCTCTCTCTCTCTCTCTCTCTCTCTCGTTCTCTCACTTCACCATGTACCTTGCTGGTTTCTATACTAACTACCAACACTTTATGGTTTATAAATCACCCCCCACCCTTTAATTTCTAAGTCTTTCACCTTAATTATATAGACTGCTTGTGGTGGGTTATATTGTATACTACGTAGTATATGAATCTTTTGGAGCCAATCTTTACTTCTCTCTCTCTCTCTCTCTCTCTCTCTCTCTCTCTCTCTCTCTCTCTCTCTCTCTCTCTTCACCTCCCACAGAGCAATCTACAAATCACGACGGGGTACTCTCTCTCTCTCTCTCTCTCTCTCTTGTATTTCGTCTTGATGTGGTCTTAAAAATGAGAGTCAAATTGTGAACTTCCTAACTACACCATACAATATTCAACAATATCCACTCACTATGAAAGCTACTTATATTATTGTATACAATAATACCATACTCAAGATTTATAAAATATTTAATTTTCTATCAATGTAAAATATATTGTGTAAGTAAATTGTGATAGAAATTGTGTCATTTTTTTATACAACTGTCACAAACATACAAAAATATGAAAAAATCAAACAATTATTATGTAAATTGAAATATGTTCTTCAATGGAAACTATTTCCTCAAATAAATTAGAAGTGTATATATGGAAATAAAGGTTTATGATTTATTATTGATGAAATACTAAGAAATATTTTCTTATTCAAAAGTCAAGGAATTTTAGCATCGTAGGAATATAGTTAGAAAATTCCCAATTAGTTTTCTAAAACTCAAATGAGTTTAATTTACAAAACTATAACCATGAACCAATTAAAAGTTTGTGTTATGTCTTTTTCAAAAAGATAATTGTAAAAAATAGAAGCGATATTATATACTAAGTATTATACTGATAATGATAATACTCGCACAAATAAAAACGTATGCTTTATTATCATGAGAATACATGAAACATTATAATAATATTAGGCATACTAGCACTAAAATTATGACCGTAATAGAATTAATTTTTAAATTAAAATAAAAAAAATGTATTTCCAATTAATATTTGATACGTTAAAACCACACCACTGCAGCAAAATTTTGCGAGATTTGAGTTAGAAATTGAAGGTAGATATAGAGAGTATGCTTGTGACTGGGTTCTGTAATATCGAGCTGATAGTAGGGGAAAGTACCAGGTCATAGGGCAAAATTGCCTCTTGTATATAAATTTTAAATAAATAGCGCCAAATCTTGTCTGAGACGTGGAGACATCTGGTATATTGAATATTGAACTAAAACAAGGGTTGGGAGGGGGGTGAAATAAAAGTAAAATAAAGTAAAGAGAACGTAAAGCTTGTATTACGATCGATTCCAATTCCCTCTCTTTATTTTCCCTTCGTATGTTTATTCCCATCTCTATATAAACCACTTTTTAATATTTTGAGGGAAAACCGGAGATACGAACCACATTGTATAAATATATATATATACTAGATGAGGATATTCAACCCTCCTCTTCTCCTTCCTTATACTCATATTTATGCCTATGTAATTAGCTTCAAAAGTTATATATATGTATATATATAGGGTCAAGAGTAAAATTGAGAGAATTAATTAGTAACAAATATTTTGACAGCAACATTGATTCATCCCTTTTAATATGTATGTATATTAAATCCGGTCATAACATCTGATGTTTAAGTTTTGAAACTTTATAAAGTATGAAATTTAAGGTACTTAATACTAACTAAACGTTATAAGTTACTTAATTTTACAATTTTAACTATATTTTTTTAAATAAATAGGCAGAGGGAAATATGAAAATTGTTTGATATAGAGAAAGTTACAAGTTTTACAGTCAGATAAAACTTATATATATATATTTATATATTAGTTTACTTTTATAAATAGTTCATATATAAACTCAATGTTAATGATTATATTATTATGGATACACATTGAACAACATTTTGTTCTGGAATCTCCTTAAAAGATATCAATATTTAAATAATACTGACAAGTGAACCAACTTTATTATTTTTTTAAATCCCAAATTTATTTTATTTATTTATTTATTTTTATAATTGATTTTTTTTTTTTTTTTTTTTTTTTTTTTTTTTTTTTTTGCTTGTTGTGGTTGTTAGTGTTGAAAATTATATGAATTTTTTATACTTTTTTTTCTCTCTGCTATTAATACTAATATCTAATATTTTGTGTAACGGAACCTCGTCCGACTAATTCAAACATTTTGTTATTTTCAATTAATTTTGATTATTGCAAATATCTTCTGTTACTCCTTGTTACTATAACATAAATTGTCTGAGACTTTAAAATATCTTATTTCTTAATTTTTTGTTATTATATATATATATATATATATATATATATATATATATATATATATATATATATATATATATATATATATATATATATTACAACATTTACAATTAATTTGCAGTTAATTCAACTTTTTAAAAATATTTCATATTTAGATAAAATAAAGGATTTTTTTTTCACATTCTTTAATTTTATGACAAAAGAAGCTGTTTTTGGAACAGGCACTACATTATATCATGCTACTCATTCGCTTTTATTTATTAGCTAGTTCATTAGGTTAAAATAATTTTAACATATATTACACATACCGATCTTCTCGCGTCAAGATGAAGCTTCTACATTTTACAGATTTCTAAAATATGACCGATCTACCTACACTTTACAAAGTCACTGCTACTTGGCGCATCTGCTATATAAAACAGATGTGAATTCACCAGGTAGACGCAAATTTCTAACGTGTAGATCGGTCATTCTTCGGAAATATGTAAAAGTAGAAGCTTCATGTTGACGCGAGAAAAATTACCTCAATGTTACAATACATTTGTCTCGTCCGTTTCACTTACTACTAATTCTTAAATTCAACCTAATTCTAGAGTATATACAATTTACATTAAAAAAAATAAAAACCAAAAAATTAAAAATACATTTTTTAAGTCCTCTTATTAAATTATTTCCAATATATTTTCTTGAGATCTTTTACTTTCTTGACTTGTTCCGTTCTTGACTTGGTTGTTCCATGTGTTTCAAAAAGAACTGTTACATTATATAAAAATATAATATACTGTATGTTGCAAAGCTTTGAAAATTATATAGCCTGAGATTAAAAAGGTTGACTAATTGTAAGTTTAAAGAAATCCATAACACCACAAGTTTTAATATTTTTTACCGGTGCCGTTTAACAACTGAAAAACTCACTAGAAAGTGACGGGAACCCCTAATTTCCCTTTTTTTTTTTTTTTTTTTTTTTTTTAGCATTACGGTACCATATTGCCAGTGATCTTTTTTAGACAAGTACGACCAAAAAATTAAATGTTGCATGCCAGCCACATATTTTCATGCTTTATAAAGACTAATAACAAAGCTAATAAATGCGATGAATCGTTTCACCAGTAAGACACGTTTTATTAAAATTAAGACTGATTTTAAAGGCAAAGACCACATAAAACAACATGTACTTGTTAATGAATAAACACAAAATAGGGTCTTAAAATCTGATGACAATTTTTACGAGAATGCCCTACGAGAGAGCATGATTCATGTTTCTGACGTCAGAAACATGCAAAAATTAGTAAAAAAAAAAAAAAAAAAAAATGTTGTGCGGGTTGCATAAATCGAAAAGTTGCTACGGTCAGCAATATCAGGAGAATCGAATTATATTCTACACAAAATCTTAAAATCAAGATAAAAATATTCTTGTAACTTTGTTATGGGTTATGGATAACATGTGTATAAAGGATGAATTAAATCAGGAACAAAAATATTAACAATTAATTAAAATTTCAATTGTGAGTCAATTTAGAATAGTTTATAGAACTGGAAGGAAATGTTTTAATATCAAGTTAAAAAAAAAAGTTTTACTGGCCATAAATAATAGGAGAAATTCGTTTGAAAAGTTAAATATTGCAGGTTACTATTTTTAGCCCAATTGTCATTACCTTAAAAATATTCGTGGCATACTCTAAGTTTACCTAGAATACATATTGATATTATATTATAAATACCCATATTTATCATCTACAGCCAAAAAAGCTAAAAAAAAAATAAAAAAAAAAAAAAATAAAGGACAGAACCTAAAACAAAAATTTTAGGTCATTTTATCAAAAACCACACAAAAAAATATCAAACACAAAACAATACAAAAACTTTTAATCAATAATAATAATAATGAAACTAAAACAAAAGTGTTGACAAATTTTAAATATCTATGTTAAAAATATATTCATTATTCATTAGGTGTATAATACAAAATATTAAATATTTTGATATGCAATGAAAAATGATTTTTGAATATTATAATAACAAATCGTAAAACATTTTTCATCAACGTACACCAAAATATTATTGTATTTTTAATCAAATTTTATTGTTTCTTATAAAATCATTAATCAAAACATGTTATCATGAAGTAAAAAATATACATATTTACTTTTTTCGTAGATTATATATATATATATATATATATATATATATATATATATATATATATATATATATATATATATATATATATATATATATATATATATATATATATATATATATATATATATATATATATATATATAATATTACCTCAATGTTTCATGTAAAATATAAACTATACAGTGAAAAAAAAAAAGTTCTAATAAAAATACATGACTCTCTATACACATATAAATGATATGCAAATTAAAATAAAGCGTACAAAAAAAAATAAAATAAAATAAATAAAACTTTGCAACTTTATTTTTTGTCACAGACACACACACACAAAATATATATATATTAAAATTTATTTTCATATTTACATGTCAATTATTTGTAACATCAAAACACACAGCATAATTTTTTTTAATGATTGTTTACTAAATGTATGCTGCGTATGTAGATAATAATATTTCAATATTTTTAGTGTGTAAATATAGATTATTATTACGTTCGTTAAAATGTATTAAATATTATAAAGTGTACTGCTAAATTATGGTACGTTGGTTTATATTATATAGACAATAAAGATAGCTCGCATGAAGCACAAATTAATTTTATTGCATGAATTGAAACCTGCTGACTCTGTGATATTGATACTTTTTTTCTATTATATATAATAATATATAATCACAAATATTCCTCTAGGCGATGCATTGCATATTTGATGCTTATTTTTAAAGCGATTGGATCGTTGATCGGTTTTCATATCATAGTGCACCACACCCGGTAATTCACACCCGCTGGTATATACAAAGTATACTCGAGTGTCAATAATAAAAATTGAAATAACTTCTTCATTTGCAGTAAAGTCATTGAATTATTTTATATTTTATTTATTTATACTTTATTTATTTATATTTTAAAAAATTTCTTTACTCTTTAAAGGTAAAATAAAGTGATATTCTAATTAGAAAATCAATTTGTGATATTTTGTTTGGATTTCTTTTATTAGTGCTGGCAAACATGATAAGACGGTAATATTCTTAGAGGTGATGTATTTGATGTTTTCTGTATGCTAATAATTGCTAAGTTAAATAAAAATATAGCACCAAGGTTTGGAATACATTATAGAAAAGAAATTGTACATAGTGTCTGTATACAATATACTTATATGTAAAGAAGAGAGTTCATTGGATGGATGTTTTAATATAGTGTCTGTATTTTAACATGAACCAAATTGCCATCGGCTCTAAGTTATACAAACTACATAATATACAGTATTGAAAACAAAATTTACGCTATTGGAAGCAGTAGAACTTGATTTTCGTTAGATGTTGAGGCAAAAAAATAATAATAATAATACATAAATAAATAAAAAAATTAAATACTGTGGTCAAAAATCAAAACATATAAAACAGATTTTAATGGATAAACATTTATACATTACGAGGTAGTTAGTTTTTAATATCTTTGGGTTTTTAAACTTTCTCTATTACGAACAGATATTTTGATTTACATCCCTCTCTCTGAAACTGATTTTTATATAAAGATTTAAACTTATTGATATGTTTGAAAGTCCATCAATATATTTAATATCATGATATGAAAGCTTAAGTAATGTTATTGGTTACTTTTTAATAAATTTTACTTAAACTAAAGCAATTTTTACTAAAACTCTATTTTTGTTATGTATAAAACGCTTTTTTCGTGAAAGGAAATGTTTTGCGGTTCAAAAATATTAGTTATAACTTCAATCGTTGACTACTTCAACGTTAATTTATGTATTTAATTACTTATATATACCGTGTATATATACATATATGTGTGTGTAATGTGTATACTATAATTTTAAAAGATTCTTTTTCATATACCATTAGTATTAAAGCTTGAAACTAAAAATATTTATATATATGTATAAAAAAAAAATTCAGTGACAGAAAAGTACGTAGTCCTGTATTGCTCTTTTTTTTTTTCGGTCTGTGTGTAAAAAGTAATTAGTGTAATGTAAAGTTTAATTAAATTCAAAAAGTGTAGCACATGTTAAGAACATCATGGGTTTTAAAATGTACCCAGGTCAATCTGACTAATGTTTGTACTATTTTTTTCATCTATGTATATATAAAAGTATAAAATATAAGCTGAAAAACTTTTTTCTTTTTTTTTAATATGAGTAACTTTTTTTTTTATGTTTGCATAACATACATATTATTTTCCTTACATTTCAAAACTACAAAGTATAAAAAAGGTATATTTATATGAAAGAAAATAAAAATATTAAAAACAATTAAATAAATTGCTGTTGGCAATGTGTAAAAAAAAAGTATAGGTATAATACTGTATCATAAAAGGCATGCAATAATATTATTATTTATTAAAAATTAATTGCAATAAATGCTTGTACGAAATATTTACATTAAAATTTATATTATTTATCAGAACATACTTCGTTTTGTTGTTTAAAGTCTGATATTTTGAAGACAAATTTTGAAATCAAACTACTTATAATAATATATGTATATACGTAGAGCGTTTAGAGGAGGGTAAATTTTTAAAATACATAATAAGTGTACGAAAATATCAATGTCCCTTACATGTCTTCCAACTCTTGGCTGATTTTTTAGACACGCTCTTTTAAATTTTCCTCTCTAGGAAACACTGCGATACGCATGGGGTCAATTTGAACTATTATATGATAAGGATTGATAAGGCTGACTAAAGGTCAGAAACAATATAATGTATGACGTAAACAGAGATAACTATACTCTGAATTCTTGCGCTCAGGTGACAACAAGACCTCAAACCTTTATTAAGCAGTATTTGTAATATAATAGTTTTGGCTGCCAATCACGGTGATAGTGTAAAAGCTTGAATCATGCTTGTCTACAAATTTATACAGGGAGTCGAAAGACATGTAAGGGACATTGCAAAAATTATGTTAATTCGGTTACATATTTAAAAATAAAGAATTTTTTAAAAAAACAACTCATTTTCGTAAACTATCAGCTCACAAGAAAAAAAAACTTTTAGTACTTTTTTTTTTCATTTACAACAAATTCTATAATATTTTTTTCGTAGGTGAACTAATTCAGGTTATGACCATTTCATTCATAGCCACTACCCCTAACATAACACTTAGCTTACTTTATGATATAAATAAACAAATGTTTTGAAAGTTTTGCTCATGGCTTTAAAGTTAATAGAGGGCTTAGGGAGCTAATATTTTCAGATTTTTGTTAGTTGCTATCCAATTCAGTTTCATTTTTTACCTTAGTGCTTATCGTAGAACTGACAAATATATCACTATTAATAAGAGAAAGACAAAAAATTTGTTAAATTTGCATTGAGCCTTTCGAGCCTTAAACTTTGAACTCAAAACTAAATTTAATAAAGATTGCAAAACACCTTCCCATAAGTTTTGAGAGATTCAAGTTCCTCAATCAACTATCAATATGTAAATTGAAAATATAATACATACAAATATAAGTTTTAAAGCAAACAGGCTTACAAATTTACTCACATACAGTTAAGTTATAAATTTTCTCTGCCCATTATATAAATCCTGATTAAAATTTAATATAAAATATAAACAGATAAAAGTAAAGAAGCATAATAATTATTATAAAGCATTAGACATGGATAAAAGTTTTACAAATATATATATCGATGCCTCCGCGTCAAAAGCGAGTATCTACACTTTCCAGATTTCCGACCAAACGACTATCTACACTTTCCGCCGCCGAGCATCTGCAATGTTAAGCTTATGGCAGGTAGTCGAGTTACAGTGCTGCTCGGAAAGTGTAGATAGTCGTTTGGTCGGAAATCTGGAAAGTGTAGATGCTCGCTTTTGACGCGGAAGCATCGATATACATATATATATATATATATATATACAATAAAAATATATCAAAATGAAGAATATACGGTATAAAAAAAGTTTGTTAATGATTAGAAAAGTTTTACCTGATGATTTGTACTTGAGGAAAGTTTTGTATTTAGCAACAACAAATTTTGTTGGTTGGTCAAGTAAGATACACAAACAAAAATGCTAAGCACGATCAAGCCTGGAAGACTCATGGTACAAGAAGAAAAGCTGCGATCATGTTCTTATTCTTTCTTTTTCACCAAGAAAATCCAAGGAGAAGAATAAGAAAACGAAGAGAGAGAGAGAGAAAAAAAAAGACAAGTTTTCTTTTCTCTTAATCTTCTTTCCTGCTTTTCCATGGTATATGTAAGTGTGTGTGTGTGTGTGTGTGGTGGTACGTGAGTCTACCCTTTTGTTTTCTCCACAAAAACAAAAGTAAGCAAATCCACGCATTTACAGCTAGAACAACTTTAGCTCGGTTTACCGGACCACAAAACTTTTTTGTTTTTGTGATGAAATAACGACTCTCTCTTTCTGACTTTATTGGAATAATTTAGAGAAACTTTAAAAAAAGAGTTTAAAGAAAAGAAAGATTCTCTCTCTCTCTCTCTCTCTCTCTCTCTCTCTCTCTCTTTCACACACACACTTCTATTTTAAATTGTGCTGAATTTTGTAAACCAATAAAAATATAAAAGTGATTTTTCTGATTCTATTCACTATTTCTTTAATATAAAATTACGGAAACATTTTGAACTTCAAAATAATAATATAAATTATCAGAAAAATGTATCCTTTAAATTATGTAATGAATATTTACATAAACTAAAGCAATATGATTATGCAAACATACGTATAACTTATGAATATAAAAGTAGTTAACTAGTGGATTAATATTAATAGTAAAACTACTTTACAATAATCAAGAAATTATTAATTATTAGCTCTATATATAAAGCAGGAGTATAAACAGAAATATTACTAACCTTTAATCTTTAATGAATACAAACTTTTTAATGTTTTAAATTTTTAAAAAGAACTTCAACACTTCAATGGTAAATGTTTCAAACAATACACGTACGTACTTTGAATTAATTTACAGTACAGTACATTGAATTACCTGTCCATTATTGTATTAAATTTGTATTAGACAACAAATATAACACGTATATAAATAAAATATTAGACTTTACAAATTATTATAGTAATATAATATAAAATTAGTATAAAGTAAAAGTATATTATTCTAACACAATTAAGGAAAATATAATAAAACCTTAGGCTTAATTTAGTAGGGTTATTTTAAACAAACGTTTATGAGAACCACAACACAAACTTTATAAACTTTCATCACATGAGCATACATACATATATACATATATATATATATATATATATATATATATATATATATATATATATATATATATATATATATATATATATATACTGGGTACATACACACATTAATTTATGTACATACAAGTATGTAAAGTGAGCGTTTACAACTAAATTTTCACATATTTGTAAAATTTACTTTGATATAAATATGTCTATCATATCATATACTTGTTAAGCTTTTAATCTAAAACGTACTTCAAATTTATTTTAATTATATTCAACCAAACTTTACAATCAAATTATTTTCATAGTCACAAATTTTAAGTCATTATAATTTAATGAGTAATAAAAGGTTAAAAATAAGAGATGACGTATTAATTTATACGTGTTATTAAAAAGATAAAAACAAACAAACATTATATTAACTCATATGTGATGTTCATTATGTGGTTTGAATTAACATTGTTGTTTAAGAGATATTTGTTAAAATATATTCATTTTTATTTTAAATGAGAATTGATACACTTTTTATAGTTTTTGTATTTCATCTATAGAGACAAACTAATAATAATTGGCTAATGACTTTTATTAAAGTGATAGAAAAGGTATAATCTACTTATATGGTCATCTGAGAATAATAAATTAGTTTTCTTTATCTGTTGTTTGATATATCATACGTTCGATATAAATATTAGAAAATGAGATATTACTTGAAATGTGTCATATATTTTGTGTTGTTAATAAAAAAAATTTAATTAAACTTATGCTATAATATAATGATATTTAAGATAAGATTTCGATGTCATTCCAGAGTAGAACAACTCAAATGCAACAATACAAATGCAATATAAATATATAGTTAAGG
Organism: Ecdyonurus torrentis; assembly: GCA_949318235.1. Classification (NCBI taxonomy): domain Eukaryota; kingdom Metazoa; phylum Arthropoda; class Insecta; order Ephemeroptera; family Heptageniidae; genus Ecdyonurus; species Ecdyonurus torrentis. The sequence goes on from OX439128.1 coordinate 38,617,832, forward strand.
CTACTATTATATAGTTTTTTAAGACAATTTTTTAAGCTAGACAACTGGACTACAGTTATGTTATACTTTACCTTATTACATGGAAGAAAATCAGAAACAGTGGGTGCGATTTATAAATATTTTATAAACATTTTTTAACGATTTAAAAACATATTTAAATTTAAACGATTTAAGCATTATTCACATGATGCGTAAATTTGACGTGCGTCAACGTGCGTCGACGCGCGTAACAAAGTTGGAACAATGTAAACCAATGGAGCCGTTCACATGGTTTTTGAAAATTACATGTGAACGGCTCCATTTGTTTACATTGTTCCAACTTTGTAACACGCGTCGACGCACGTTGACGCACGTCAAATAGATAATTGGTACTGGATTATTCTCATCTTCACCTTGAATCAAGTAGGATTCCGGTGTTGGTGTTAAGTATTATTCACATGACGCGTAAATTTGACGCGCGTCAACGTGCGTTGACGCGCGTAACAAAGTTGGAACAATGTAAACAAGTGGAGCCGTTCACATAGTTTTTGAAAATAACATGTGAACGGCTTCATTTGATTACATTGGTCCAGCTTTGTTACGCACGTCGACGCACGTTGACGCGCGTCAAATTTACGCGCCATGTGAATAATGCTTTACAGAAGAAACAAGAAAAGAACTCATAATCATAATAATAATAAACGTCTTTAGAACAAGGTGATTGTCCACAATACCAAAGTTGGAGAGCTAATTATATTTTTCAGAGACCTCAGCAGGAATACACCGTTAAATAATTAAGCGAAAATATTTGAACATTATATTACTCTATATTAAAATATGAGGTATCAATTTTTAAAATAAAACGTTGATGATAATTTTAGTTATATATTATATGGAATTTTAGAGCAACAAAAAATAGTCACAAAAAGATAGCAATTATATTTACAAAGTAAATTATTTTTTTATTTCTCGTTGAATTGACACGCAAATAAACGCGGCTATTTGTTTATATTTGTAAATAAATTAATTTAAAATCTAATTTAACGAAATGAAGGAAGTTTTTCATCAATGATAGCTAGGCTATTAGTATTCTTAAAAATATTATTTTAAGTTGTCAAGTGACTGATAAAGGAACAACTGTTTTGAGACCAACTATAAGCGATTTAGCTCACATCCGCTTCCGTTTCGCAGTACTGCGCTTGCGTATTAAGTGGAAACGGAAGTGGATGTAACCGAAATCACTTAAAGTCAGCCTCAAAACAATTGATTCTTTATCAGTCAATTTTAAATAAATAAGAAATCATATTATGTATGAGTAAAAGGAAGAATAAGCACTCGCTTATTATTCATTATATATATCCATTTTTGTTAAATATTTATTCAACATATTTGTGCAACTTCAAATAAATTTAGGATAGTTTTTAATGATTTCAAAAGTTAATTTTTTTTAGTAAGACTTGATTTTATAGAACCAACAATGCATCAAAAAATTTATTTTTAAAAATGCGTTAATTTTGAGATATAACTTTCTTTGCATACACCAAATAATTTTGCAAGGGTTAAGGTAAATTTAAAGTTCGTACAATGTAAAATTGAAAAGTAAATGAAAAAAAAAATTAAAAAGAAATAAAAACCAATTATTAATTAAAATAAATGCCAGCATTACTAGTTTTTTATTTAATTATTATTATTTATTATCGTAAGTAAAATATAAAGCATGTTTAAAAATTAAGATTGCATTGAAATATTGAAAACAAAGTCAACAAAATGTTCACAACATTAAACTTGACATTAAAGATAAATAAACTGTTTATTTATTTACATACAGTACATTTCTATCAAGTAAATACAAATTTACCTTAATTAAAATTGTGACAATTTTATTATAAAATCAATAGTATTACGTTTATTAATATATAACAATATCATAAATTTTAATTAAAATATAAATCATTTATGACTATACACACACACACACACACACATATATATATATATATATATATAAAGTAACTAAATTTATTAATAAAATTTTTGGTTATTTTTGTTTTAATAATAATATTCTTTAGAAAAAAAAAGTTATTTATTTTAATGATATTTTAAATTACACCTTGGTTTATATATTATAAAAGGTATATGATGATAAGGCAAGCAGAGAAGTACAGGTAAAAAGTAGGTAACTCAAAATATACTTCATCAAGCAACAGTATGGCTAAAAAAATCACATATTACATTTAAAGTCCCTTATGACTAAAGTATACGTCATTCATCATATCGTAATTTTGATGCGGCAAAAATAGGTACAGTTCTCTGAGTACCACAATAGAGGTCAGGAGAATCTCGTTTTTCTCTCTTCTCTTCCACTTCATCTCGTCTTTTATACTCTAAAATCACTGCTTTTTGTATTAATAAAAGTTATATCTGAAATATTATTTAATTTATAATATGAAATATATTTTTGCAAAATAATAACATTATTTTATGGAGGTGTTAAATATTTTATTTCAGTGATATTATTTACTTCAGTTTATTCACAACATTTTATACAATTGTTTAAAAATACTTTACTATCATTGAAAGAACTTTAAAACACACTATTTAGTTTTAAATTTGAACTATATTATATTTCCGAATACGATTCTCGAATACTTATTATCAAATATGCACAAATAGTACCTGAAATTTATAATTACAAATTTAGAATTCGATTTTTAATTAATTAATTTTTTATTATTACCTTAATAGCGTAATGTCAATTAAAAATGTCTGTAAAAGTATAAATTCAATATAGTAATATTTTACTATTGTTGTTTTAGTTTTAAGAAAATGAAATATAAAAATTGTAGTTATGAAATTAACAAATAGTTTTCAGTCTACGTAAAATTAATTATAAGATACATTTTTATGATCATATTGTTAACAAAAATATTTCATACTTCTTGATAAAGACATTTTAATGCATTTACATACAAAAAGCAATTATAAATAACCATTCATGTTACTTAATTTATTGACTGTGACTAGATTTAAACACTAAAATGTAACGCATTCTGTGTTCAGTAACTTTAATCACGAGTACAATTCCCCAATGATATCTAAATTTTAAGAGAAAGAGAGAGAGAGAGAGAGAGAGAGAGAGAGAGAGAGAGAGAGAGAGAGAGAGAGAGAGAGAGAAGTGTATGGAATCGCCATTATCCTGTCATTAATTATTAATTTGACACAGATGAATTGAGTAAATCCATTAGAACGACCGAGAAAAGTAGAGAAAGAAAAAATTTAGCCACGATTGATTAAATTTTTAGGGTATTTGTTGTATCGATCGGTTAGAATTGATGAACGAGAGAGTGAACGAGTGCGAGAGAGAGAGAGAGAGAGAGAGAGAGAGAGAGAGAGAGAGAGAGAGAGAGTTCATCAGAGGGAAACACGTTGATGTCAAATATTTACTTTACGACGCATCGCTAGTTACTATCGCGATTGTCTGCGATTTATTTGCTATCTCAATTTGTTCTCAATTAAGCACACTATTTTATCACCTTGTTAAAAATAAACATTAAATGTTGATTAAATGTAATTAAAATTTTAATTAAATAAATATTGTTATTGACTTTTTTTTTATTATTTTTTATTTTCAAAGCAATTTAATAAATAAATTAAAATATCATTAAATATATTTTAACATCATCTAAAGGCTTTTAAATTTATTCTTGTTAAATGTATAATAGTCAAAGAAATAAATAAATAAAAAAGTTAATAACTTATTATTATTATTACTTATTTAATTATTGTGCCGTATTAATAATATCCTGATGGGTTTGCAGTCCGCTTGTCATATGTGCTCTACTGGTTGCAGAAGCATACATTTTTGCAGGCGTTTGTAGTGCTCTGGCTGAATTGGTTATAGAGTCGTATAATTTTGAATGTGATGTAATGTGTTTTTTATACAATAAAGCCTATTTTGAATTGAATTGAATTTGAATTGAATTGAATTACATTTCTAAATCAAAATTGCGGATATAAAGAACGGATATAAAGATGTACAGTTAATAAATAGGAATGTCTCTAAGCAAGTATGTATTTGTTTTTCATAAAATATAACCATTTGAAACCGAATGATTATTTAAGAATATGTTAACCAGAAGTCTACAAACATTTGAAGCAGAAAAAAAAAAAAAAAACGAAACGAAACGAAAATAAGGAAAAAATATCATTTTTATTTTAAAAAATGTATGTAGATTCTATATTATGTATATTATACTCATTACAGCGTATAATAACAGCTTTTATTGAGAGAAATCAGGTTTGCATACTTCTTAATTTAACCAAAATGTTTTACAGTACATTACTATACCATAGCAACGAAATTAAAAGAAACTTCAAGTCATGGATTAATAATTTTATCAATTACTAATACAATTACAAAAATACAGTTTAATACAATCAGACTAATTCTATTACATTAATTTGTGCTTGAGAAAAAAAATTAAATCATGTCACTTTCTCATAGAAAAGTTATATAATTAAAAAAAATAATAATAAAATTAATTCTTTATTTACAAAAAGATAGATTTATAAAATTTATTAGAAGTATAGAAAATAAAATTATATTTATAAAAATACTAAGGATAATAATTGTATTATTGTAATGCAAAATTGGAAAAGCTGTATTCAAATTTTGGCTGAAGAGTTTTGAGATAAGAAGAGAGTCATGTCAAATCATATTCTCTCTCTCTCTCTCTCTCTCTCTCTCTTATAAATTCTCAGCTAGAAAGTTTTAGAAGTTGCTCTGACTTTACTATAGTTAGGCATTAACTTAAATAATGTTCACCTTTGCTTTTCAATTATTCTACTATCTCTCTCTCTCGTATACATCAGAATAAACCTTCTTGTCAGCAAATTTTACACATCGTAGAATATTGTAATTAAATAATTATTAAATCTTAATTAAAAACACTTTACTATGTGGTACTTTAAAAACATATTTATATCACAATACTACTTTCATATTAAATAAGAAACTAACTTGTTTATGTAATTCCTTCCTACCTATATTTTAAATAAAACATTTCTCTTTCTCACTCTCTCTTTCTCTCTTCTTCACGGCAAATTTTAAACTTTTTTCAATACAGTGTTATGCTTAATTATAATATAGGAGAATTTATGCACATGTTGACGTTATACAAACATAAAATTAATTCTAAACTGTTTTCATGAAATTCCATATTTTTATTTGCATGAGAATTTTCTTTGAGAAAACATAAAATAAAACAATATTATAATAAAATCCATAAACTTTAAAATGGTGCATACAGGGATATTTAAGCCATACCACATGAACCTTGTTCATAATATTTAGCCAATAATATTACAACAAGAAAAAAAATACTAAAAATACATAACTATCAATCTTATAATTTTTTATGAAACTTTATTGCTGCCATTAAAATATTCTCCTCTTTGGTTTTACTTATTTACTATTGGCCTTTAATAATCAAAACTTCTTTTAGGAAAAAATAATTTTATGAATATAACTTTTTTGATTGAATTTGGTTTCATTTTGGTGATGTACTGTATACCATGAAAATTACTACTGTACTTCGCGTTACGGAGAGGAGACATTATTATTTTTTTCTTTAGAATTTTATTATAAGATAACTTATTATTTTTAAGTAAGTAATAATAAATTTAAATAGTTTTTATTTGAATTTTAATTTATCTTACAAGTATTATATTATATAAATATTATAATAATTTAAATGAAAATTATATAGAAAGTAATATAAAGAAATAAAGTGTTAAAAGAACATTAAACTTTATGACACTCAGTTTACCCATATAAAATTGCGTTCACTTTTATGTATTTAAAGATATAAATTTGAATTTCAACATATACATATAATAAACATACTTAACTTCGTTGTCTTTACGTATATGTTTAATCACGTTGATCTTTAAAGACGTTTTACAACTACGTATAAAAAAACGTGACAATTTGATTATAAATGAAAACAAACATTTATTATTGTTTTATGTTTATTTCACTTTTACTTTGTAAAAGCTATATTGATTTATAAGTTTTATAGGGTATAGTCGATTGGAATGAGCTTGAGTATAACTATAATTTATTTAATGGTTATTGTTAGAAATGTTATATAGTATAAAGTAAATACATTTATATAATAATTATTTTGCATTTAGTTTGCGGGTTGGCTATGCAAATCGTTCGGGAACTTTTAGCCAGAGCTGTACAGTTTCTCACAAATGAAAGGTAACCATTTAAACATGTTGCTATTTTGCGTGCCTTAAATTTTATGTGGTAATGATATTGTCACGTCATATTTAGGTGTTTTGATGCGCGCTCAGGTGTAGCGTTATCTATCAGGTGAGCTGCTTTAGCCAGCAAGCCAAACACGCCTCGTGGTACACGTGAATATGACGTAATAATATCGTACCTACATAAAGTTTGAGGTGCGCAAAAAAGCAGCAGGTTTGCATGGTTATCTTTCATTTGTCTGAAACTGTAGGTAATGTGTATAGCTTTAAAAAACTACCATGTATACTCTTCTGCCTACAATGATATCATTATTTAAGAACTTCTTTTACGACATAAAAATTTTATGAAACAAAAAATTTAAAAATCAAAACGAATGTTCTACAAGACAAAAATTAAATTTACCCAAATTTAATATAAAAATCGATAGCATAAAGCTGAATTTACAAAATTGAATTACTTTCTTTGTATATAAGAAACTTGAAATGACGTCATATGCTTTTGAATTAATATTTCAATTGACCAAAGCAATAAAAACACGTTTCTTCGATGTTTTATCATTGAAAATTTTATTAGTACGCGCAATGAATGTTAAAATATGTTTAAATTACAAGAGTTTACGCGAAGGTTATTAATAATAATATAAACAAAAATATATCACGTATTGCTATTGAATACTAAATAACGATAATAAAAGAAATGATATCACTTTCTACTGTAGTAGTCATAGAGACAGTTCAAACTGGAAAATAATTTTATGTCAGTATAAAATAATAATAATAAATAACGATGTTAAGGATTTAAGCAATCCTATTTTACAAAGTCTTAACAATAAATAAGCACTTAAAATATATAAGAAAAATATATTCGTAATATTTTAACAGATGGGAGTTCAAATTTTTCAAAAAATGACTCAAATAAGCATATTAAGTATCCAATTATTTTGAGTAATGAAAATAAAAATGCATGAGCTTATATTTTACTATACTTTTTGGCAGTTGTATATTATTTTCTTTCTTAAATGCCTTAAACTCATATTAGGGCATTGAAATTTTAGCACTAAAGAGATGATTTAGCAATAAGTTGTTTGTAAAAGTTTCAAAACTCCCAAATAAGTGCACGTTTTTATTATATATCAATATAAAAAAAAGTGAACACCTGCTGCAATTATACCGATAACTAGTGCAATTACTAAATTAAAGGCGAGAAATTCTTTAATAATTATTACTATAAGTTTATGTCGTACATAAATTGTGTTGCAATGTGCATGAGAAGTGCTCTAAAATGGCATCAAATTAAATGTAAAAAAAAAAAATGTATAAACTACAATAATAGCAAGAGAAAGAAACAAAATGATTATATAGCAAGTCAACTAAAGTGTCCCTAAAAAGTATAAATTATTTAATTTTTTCTTACAAAAAAATTTATAAAAAAAAAATAATAAAAAAAAAAAAAAAAAAAACTAACTTACAAAGTCCACTAATTATCATGCTAATAATGTGCACATAATAGTACAAAATATTTAACTTTTAAAACCACATTCTATAGAAATCACTATTATATAGAAGGATTAAATATTGTAATATATTACATAATCCATAGCATATAGAGCATAGATTACTGAATTTAATATATTTAAACTTTAATGTTAGTTATAAGTCTTCTCACCCTTCGTTTAAAAAAAAAACAAAATACGACATCAAAAGAGTTATTCACTGTCTCTCACTGTTCATTCACAGCAGACAAGTTATAAAATGGGTAGTTTTAGTTATTTTAAACTTTTACCCGCATCATATGGCATCAGGATTTTTTTTTAAATCTATTTTAAAAGTTAAACCTTATGACGTCATAAGTTGACAAATCAAATTTTAATCAACAAAATTTAATTGTGCGGAAACATGTTAGAGGGGTAGATTTTTTTTTTTAAACATGTTTAGTGTTTAAAATGTTCTCAATTGATACCATGTTCTTTTTTATTATTATTATTATTATCATCATCATTTGCTAGCTCTAATCTTGCATGTTATTTTATATTTCGATCTATTCGGCATTACCAATCAATCTTTTAGTGACATTACAAACATTGAAATAAAATAAACTCTCTGCTTTTGTTTAATTATAAAAATTTAATTAAATTACAGTTTGTTATGTATGTTTTTTTTATTATAAAATATAATTCTGACTACTATTTATTGTTTTATGTAATTAATTATTTTATTCAAATTTTTTTTTTGTATAATTAAATTAGTTTGATTAAAACTTTTTTTTACGTTTTTGATTGGTATGTTATATATAGTATAATATTTTTTATATGGTAGTAAATATGAATTTATTTACTTGTTTTTATTGAATGCAGTATTTCTTTGTATTTTAATTTTTGTATTGTATATTTCCTTATACTTCTTTTTGTAGTGTATTTTTTTATTCAGATTTTTACCTTTTTGTAATTTGTTTTGCTCTCTCTCTCTCTCTCTCATTTATAATATTTCTTTCCAACACTAACGTTGGACTCTGATAATTTTTGGATGCATAAAGATATTATTTACATGGATTCGATGTCCTTGTTAATTTTTTTGTTTTATAAGTAGTGCTTTACCAATATAATATAATATATTATTATATAAAATAAATTTTAAGAAAGCAGTTATAGTAAAACTACAACAAGAAATGTATAAACGAACAAAATTTGCGTATACAATTTTAAAATACGTATTTTTCTTTAAAATTTAAATTTGTAAAAAAAACAAAAAAAAAAAAAAAAAAAAAAGTTTGTTACAACATGTATAAACTTTAATATTATTATTATTATTACTTGTTTTATTTCTTAACCATGATACAATATGAAAATTAAAATTTCTCCTTGACAAAACAAGAGGAACATTTAATTTATATTAAGAAGAAGAAGCAGAAAATGTTTGAAAATAATTTCACTGTTATATAGCTACATAATACTATACCTGACAAAAGCTATATAATATAAGAAATTAGACGAAGAAGAAGAAGAAGAAGAGATGGGAATTTTGTATATAGAAAGAGAAAACATTTTAATTTGACGTTGTAAAAACAATTTTGTAGAATGAAAAGCATGCTGTATAAGAAATTGTAAGCTGCTTAGTAACTCATTACAACAACTTGATAGGATTATGGAACAATGTGGTATAACAACAAAATGACAATTTTATTCTACATTCTGATATTTTTTTAATAACAAATAAATATAACAAGAAAATTGAAATTTTTTAATTTAATGATGAAGGTTATACTTATGGTAATCAGATAGTTTTAGAAAGAATGTTCGTTGGGGTGAAACTTTTAGGTGTGATCAAGATATTAATAAGATGGTATATGCAACAACAACAAACCGAGCTGGTATGGTTGTGTGGTGAAGGCAGCTGACTCGTAACTCGGTACTCCTCACCGAGTATAGGTTCGAGCCACTGCCACGTCAAGTGTGAGAGCACAATACGTTGCACGATGCATGTTTATATATACGACGCACAGTATTCGGGAGGTGCATGATTGATGTGATTACACCGACCGGCCTGCCTAGACGTTTCCACGGTTTCTCTAGGCTGTCATCACAATATTATGGCAAAGAAAACAAGAAAAAGTGTAGTTAAAAAAAATCAATGATTGACTCTGCAATTGATACCATAGATAGCATTTACAATTAGATTTACATTATAATTCACTCTAAAGAAATTATATTTTTCTTTTAAATTTTGATGACTTAATTATTTTGTACAAAAATTAACACTGCATGCAGAGTAACGGTTTGCATACGCTATTGTTTTAGATTTAAAGTATTTAAAAAAAAAATTAGAAAGGTTGAATTCCATAAATATAGTAAAAATTTATAAAAATTAATTAATAATATATTATAATTAGAGAGAGAGAGAGAGAGAGAGAGAGAGAGAGAGAGAGAGAGAGAGAGAGAGAGAGAGAGAGAGATGTTCAATATTGCAATATAATTTTAAAAATTTCATCAAGTCTTGAGTTCCATTATTGCATATTTCCGATAAGTTATACATAACGATAAAGATATTTGACTATCGATGCGTTATAGATTAACAGTTTTATAAAAGTTATCGTTATAAATTGACAAAAATTGACGATGTTATCTTCACATCGATAATGATACTTTTTGCTCAAAAACTAAGGAAAAATACACATAAAAGTAAGAAAAGTGCACAACGACAACGAGAAAAAAAAAAAAAAAAAAAAAAAAAAAAAACAACGAACAAATGAGAAATTGAATAGTTACAAATAATAATAACAAAACAAAAATCTGAATTAGGTTCCAGGTATATTTCAGGTAATTGATTTCAGGTATATAGTACAGTCATAAAGCAAGATTTGAGGTATTTTATTTTAAAGGAATAAGCTAGAGAAAAATATAAGCATTTATATCACAAAACACTTAATGGGCTTTATATAAATAACTCAAAACCCAACGGTAGCCCCGTAGCAGTGATCAGAATATTCGATTTCTGCAACCCGCACAACACTTTTATACTAATTGTTGCATGTTTCTGACGTCATAAACATACATTTTCACGCAAATCGCATACTTTACAGTATTTTTACACTCTCTCGTGTGGCTACACTAACATTGTAGTAAAAATTGTCATCAGTTTTGAAGAACCCATTTCGTGTTAATTCATTAAAAAGTGCATGTTGTTTTATGTGGTCTATGGCTTTAATAAAAGCATTACTCTACGACGTATATAGTTATAGTTATTGAAAGTCTATCGTTATCGATATAGTATCGTAATCGTTGGCGATGTTTTAAAAGTAACAATATCATTCTCGTTATAACATGTTTGGGTATTGAACCCAAGATTGATCTTATCCAACAATTTTCCTTTCAATAACATTTTTTAAATGTAACTTAATTTAGCTTAGGTATGCTTGTCTCAAAATTAAGCTGGATATCTTTGCAATGCAAAATAGTAATATAATAATCATTGTGAATATTTATTTAGAAAAAATGATTTTAAAAATATTAAATTAAAATGAGAAAAGAAAAAGTTAGAGGATAGAAAAAAAACATGAAAAAAAAAAAAAAAAAAAAAAAAAACTTTAATGTGTAAAAGGTTACAAAATTTTATTTTTTTAAATTTATTTTTGTATTTTAAAGGTAAAAAAGATTTTAAGTTTTGTTGTGGTTAGACAAGCTGAGTGACAAACGTAACAAGGATGGATCGTTCACTCGTCAAGTGTGAAAAGCTTGCGTTCACTTGCTCGCTCGTCGGTCAATTCCCGTCATCAATAATGTACATCATGTCAAACTCAACTTTGCATCACATGTGCATTTATCTTACTAACTACCTTGCTTACTATTATTATGTTAATTTAAAAATATTTATACATAGAAAAAAAAATATGATGGATTGTAACATGCATTAACAAGAAAAATAAAATTTATGATCATAAAAAGCATTAGACTTATATTATATATCGTTGTTTTTAATTTTTTAAACATTATACAACATTTTATATTGTGACACTTTGTTACATATTTCTGAAGAGTAATTTGTCTTTTTTTTTTTTTTTTTTTTTTTTTAATTAAGACATATTTTTCTTAAATATCGAAAAAATGCTTTAATTAATTTAATTACTGTTATATGCTATGTTACTGTAATTTTAGAACATTGTACGGAAGTACAGTACATACTAAATTTTATAGTATGCAATTAATTTGATTCCATAGTCGTAATGAAACTATATAATCACTTGGGTACAATATTAATTCAATGACTATTATTTGATTTGATTTCAAACATTGTTATCAAAATACAGGCAATTTTACTTTCCCAATATAATAGTAATTTATACAGAGTATATAAACAAAAAAAAATGAAGTTAGAAATATAACAAATACATATACGTATCATGCATGAATGTATTATACTTCAATAATACGAGTTTTTTTTTTTCCTCCTTTTTTTTGAGAACCATAATACAAAATAAAGCTTCTTTATTGTTTTGATAAAATCATGGATTATTTCTACATTTATTTCAATGAATATACAATGGAAAGTCTGCGTATAAATGTAATTTTAGATACACAGGACATTTTGTTACATAGAAATGCAATTTTTTGTTTTTACATTTATTTCTGATACAGTAATTTTCACTAGAAACAAAGTAGTTTTCAATCTCGTAAAAAAAGCAGGTTTCTGTTAGTTTTTTACTTCTTCTTCTTCAAGTAAATAACATTACTTCTGTTTCGTCTATTTTGAAGATTTACTAAAATGTTAGTGTTTAAAAAAGGTTATATTATCATAAATATAACAAGTACTACAAGTATTACTATCTTTATTGCATTCAGTGAGTATAGAAACGTAATACAATCTTTAAATGTAACATTTAGCAGTTTTTTGACGATTGGAAAGGGACAAAAAAAATACCATTATACAGTATATGTATAAAAAATATATATTGGAAAAATAAACCGTTTATTTTTGTTATTTTAAACTTCTTATACTTTGAAACTTATTTTACATTAAAGTTTATTGAAACGTAAGCAATAAAAGTATTATCATATTATTATTATTTACATTATTTATATTTTATAATAACAATGTAATTATTTTCTTGTTTGCTAGCATAAGTTATCATAATATATTATTAAAAAAAGAAAGAAAAAAAAACTATATGAAAATCCATTAAAAATTAATTAATATAAAATTTAATCCTGTAAATATTTAAACAATTTTGCCTTGTTGATCGAGTTTTCTCTTGAATTTTAGACCATCAACTTATATTTTATATGTTAAAAGTTAAATAGTGTTTGCTTGAAAGCTATTCAGATTATTTTATAGTTTAGCTTTTGATCCAAATGTAAACCACCAACCACAAACAGCTAACGTCGCTTTTATAGTCTCATGAAATACGAAATATAAATTTTATATAATATAATATTAGAATATTTATTCTTAAAATCAATATATATATATATATATATATATATATATATATATATATATATATATATATATATATATATATGGGATATTATTTATAATATAATGTTTAATAATAAAATATTATTTAAACAATTTTATGTTTATATAATTAGTTATTTAATTTATAACAGTTTACATTGAGTAAATCGAGCTATTTACACGAGCTACTGTATTAAGATATTTTAAAATGTATAGACTAATATTTAAGTTTTATTTAGTCTTTAAATTTATATTAAAATAAATGAGAAATCGTCTATTATTAAAAAAAATTATAATATACATTATATTATATACGTTCACGAATACGACAAATAACAGAATGGCTAAATACCTAACTCTTTATTATATTACATGAGAAATATGTTTCAAAGATTCAAAATTATGTTATAATTATATTATGCTAAACATACATTATATCACAGTCAATAGTAATAAATAAGCTAAACGAAATCTAAGTTCAATTATACAATATATATAAATAAAAAATCAAATCAGATTATATTCTTTAAAATAGCAAAAATTCATTTTACTTCATTGCTTATTAACAAACTTTTACATTTTGTTTTTACTTATTATCTTATCATCATTATAAAAACCACTTTCTAATTGTTTGCTTTATTTTTTTATTACTATTTGACAAACAAATAAAGTTTTAGAAGATTTATTATCATTTTTCAAAACAAAAGTTCAATTTTGTTTTCTTATACGCTTCCACTTTTACACACACACACAAAAAAAAGAGAGTCATTTATCCTATACGTTTAAAATATTGCAAAGAAGGTATTTTTATTTTTCATATTAATATTACAATGCTTTCATTAGCATACTTTGAAAAGTGAAGAAGTTAATTTAAAGTTGAAGTGCGTTAATAGTTAATAAAGTTCTTCATAATCATCATCTCTAATATCAATTAAGCACTCATTTTAGTCTGCATAACAATGTTAAAATACCATCTTGAGTGAAAGTTAACTGAAGTTGACCGTATATTAGGTAGGTACTATACTTTTTTTTTATTATTATTATTATTTTTTTTTTTTGAAATAAAATTATAATAAAATTTAAATTACCTTTTAGGATAATTTTTTGTTAAGAATAAATTTAAATACTTACAAAAGTTATGAAATTTATAATATTATATATATATATATATATATATATATATATATATATATATATATATATATATATATATATATATATATATATATATATACACACACACACACACACACACACACACACACACACACACACACACAGAAGAGGTGTAGAAGAGAGTGTACGTATACAAGGAAGAAGATGGAAGCATACATTTCATTTTAAATTAATCTGAAGTTAGATGTATAACACTTGAATAGCTATTGAAGTGTTATGTAAGACGTTGTCGGTTTAAAATCTAGTTAGATGCTTGGTTGTGTTTGGGGATTAAGGTTAAAGCAAAGTAAGAGAGTTGTCTAAATTTATTACTTTATTTTGAGTTATATACTCTATAGATATTTTAGATATATATATTAGATATAACTAGGAATTAATACGAACAAAAATTATATTATATTCTGTTAAAATGAAAATTAACTTTTAAGTATTTTAAAGTTTAAATCGTAATTTGTTTCAATTATTTTGGAGTAAAATAGTCAGGCAGGCAGATATATAGTTCATGAATCATGTAATTTGCAATGTGAGCACCCTAAAGAATAGGTATTTATTTATACTATACGAAGTCACTTATAATCTAGGTGAATCAAACCTCTAATTGTAGAATATTTTACTAGCATTAGGTATTATTTTAGTATGTCATTACCGGTTTTAGGCTAATGATTACTCAATTTAATATTACAGGATTATTAGTAATTTTTTTCCGTAATACATAAAAAAAAATACATAAAAGAAAGAGAGGGAAAAAAATTAAAATGTGAAACAGTAGTAAAAAAAAAACTAAAATAATAGTTTTGCTAATTATTATAATTTTTAATAAATTTAATGTTTGTAATTAATTTCTCTTTTATGTAAGTACATGCATGTGTGTAATTATAAATTAAAACTGTAATACATTAAATGCTGTTTTTACAAACGACTTTCATAATATTATTATTATTTTTTTTTTACCATTTATATGAAGTGCATGTTTTTCCCATAAGAATAATATTGAAAGTAAGTTCAGTTCAATTTTTTAAATGGTAATATATTTTACCACAATTGTGTGTACTATGAATAAAACATCGGGGGTTCAAGTCTGTTTTGGTTTTTTACAATTAACCGAGCTGGTATGGCCGACTGGTGCAGGCAGCTGACTCGTAACTCTGTACTCCTCACCGAGTACAGGTTCGAGCCACTGCTATGTGCTTACGTGACGTGTGAGAGCACAATACGTTGCACAATGTATGTTTACGTGCATTCCATGACGACGCACAGCATTCGGGAGGTACATGATCGATGTGATTGCTCCGACCAGCCTGCCTAGACGTTTCCATGGTTTATCTAGGCTGTCATGGTGAATGCCGGGATGTGTATTTAGGCCGTGGCCGGTCTGTGTGTGCTTTTTCATTGATTGGAAAGTCCTTACCTGTCGATAAAACAATGTCTTGACTGGGATTGGGGTTGGTGTAGCACGATAACACAATATAGCAAGCTCAAGAAAAAAAATAGATAAATAAATATACAGTTCTATGCAGTGCTTTATTGTGATCACTGAATTTCATGTAATACTCAGCATTTTTCATCTATAAATTAAAAATAACATCCACATCAAATCGATGATCTCTTACTTTTTTTTTATTAACAATTCTATTTCAAGAAGCAGGCAATGTTTGTATATATAGAATTGTTATCTAATACGTTGATAAAATGAAATGAAGACATCAAATTATTTCTACGACATAACTTTCTATATACTTTCTTTAACAAATGTCAAACATATTTCTTTACAATTGCTATATTGTATAATATATAGCTACTAACTCAGTTACTTTGGAACTAATGTAAGCGTGGTTACATCACTGGAAACATGATGGTTTATGTTCAGTCATATGTAACTCACTCAACTTTATCACGTCATTTATTTTACACGTGTTTTCTCTTTATTGTAGAACTAAATTCTCACCTCTAACACACGTAAGCTACTTACTGTGAAGAGAATTATGTGCAATATATAAATAGCTCAAGAATCAATTTTAACTATATGAAAGGAAAGACAATTAAATGTCACACTTTAAGTATATTTATAAATAAATTTAATATAACTTTGATATAAAATAGAAATAATGACTTAAATATATTGAAATAATTTTGTAATATAAACAGATTTTTATGAACCACACGTATTAAATTAAATAGTACAATTAATTTTTTTTTTAATTTTTATTGTTCAATAGTAATTTAACCAAACCAATTAATAAAATAACAGTGTTTGCTTGTTTATAATACACTAAATATGTTAAAAAATTATTTAAAAAAAAATCAATTTTATAAAGTGAAATTACATCGATTAATCAATGTTAAAAAAAAAACTTCACATTGACAATAAAGTTTATTTTCAATTTATTTTTAATTTCAAAACTTTTTTTTATCAGCAGTGTATAATAATAAACCAACTGAGCGTATATATTGTCAAATAATTGGATATTACATAACTTTTTTATCAAGTGGTATCATTTTATAAATTAAAAACCAATAACTGTTCAATTTTCTGATAATTTTTTTGATACAACAACAAAAAAATATTAACAAATAATGAAGAATTTATTGTTGAGATTTTCAATTATTATACAATTTAGAGCATCATTTTTCTCTTACAAAAAAAAAAAAAAAAAAAAAAAAATTGATCGGTATATCTGTTATTGACATTTTTGGTACGAGTTCATTGTCCGATATTTGGGAGATGATTAGCAGGTTCATGCAAGTAGATAGATTCTTAGAGGAGATTCTCTTTTTAGGCTTTGATTGCGTCGTAACGAGCCATCACATCTCGCCTCTCTCTCTCTCTCTCTCTCCTAGATCTAGATGTCAATATTACACACAACGACCAGACTAAAGATTATCTCTGGTACCAATTACTGCCTTACGTATTGACACTCTCACCCTAACTCCCATTTTCCCTTTTATACCACTAACAGCAAAACTGCTACCATTTCCTTCATTTGAAGGTATAAAACTTATTTGTAAAGGATTTTAATCAGCACACTCAAAATATAGCTATTTTATCTTATATAATACATGTACTTACTTTTAATATATACAGTATATATAATATATATATATATATATATATATATATATATATATATATATATATATATATATATATATATATATATATATATATATATATATATATATATATATATATATATATATATATATATATATATATATATATATATACGAACACTTTAATAAATATCTAAGCACGTATACCTATAAAGTACTCTTGCTTCAATAATTTCTATATTTTATACAGTTTACTTTATTAGTATTTGATTTCTTATTAAAATTCAGTAGAAACATCGATATTCAGTGGTTGGTCAATAATTCTTTTTTTTTTTAATGAAATGAACTTAAAATAAGAGAGGGTTGGTTTATAAATTAAATGTTTCCAACTTGTAAAAGTAAAATCAAAATAATATAAGTATAAAAAAGGTAAAAAAAAGAAATCAATCCATAAGTAATATATATTATATAACACACACAAGTTCATATTTTATAGACTGGTATTAATGTTCTGCCACTGCCTGTTATTATCAGAAATGAAATCAAAATATCAGTTTCAAATTAAGTTATTAAAACTTTACATCAGTAAACACATCTTGAAAAAAAAAATAATAAAAAAAAAAAAAAAAAAAAAAAAACGAAGAAAAAAAAAAGTAAATATTTAAAAAATTTGCGACCAAAAAACATGCAAACACAAAATATACACTGTAAGGATTAAATTTTTCTCAGTATATTGTAAGCTGCTTTGGTATATTATTACGGGAATTTTGTTAGTAATCCCAAAAGAACATTATGCAAAAACAATCAAACCCTCAAAAACAATAATAAACAAAAAGCTAATCAATCAAATAACTTTTATATTGATATTTCAGGATTAATTTCTCGTACAAAAGGAAGTAAAACTAATAATTTATGTTGATTCTATAAAATCTATTTTCATATATGTTCCATCTCTTTGTTATATTATATATTTATAATCTTAAGGGAGCCATAATAATTCCAAATCCTAATGGGTTGAAAATATTCGACATAGTATATTACAGTAAATCAATAACCGTTTAATGTGAATTATTTTATAAACAATAATAATATGAAAACGCCAATAAGTATACTTAAGTAGAAAAAAAATATGTCATATTTTTTAATGGTCTCAGGCCACGGATCTTTTTTTTTTTTTTTTTTTTTTTGAGGGGGTTGGAAAAATATATAAATCGATTTGAGCTCCATGGAGTGTTTGTCGAGAGAGCCTCAAGCTGATTCCAATTATCGCTAACACTGGAGAGAGAGAGAGAGAGAGAGAGAGAGAGAGAGAGAGAGAAAGCGAATCCATATACCACAAAAAAAATAATATAAAAATCCTTAAAGGTTTTTCAAGTTAACACGCCTACAATAAAAGAACCATTACTTTCATGTAAGAAACAAGCTTTCTTTCTCTTTCATTCCATCATGTTTTGTTCAAAATTAGATACATCAGAATTTCTTATTAAAGGAAAAAAAAAAAAAATGTTATTTGTAATTTTTAATGCCAGTAAATAAAACGTGAACCATATATTTAAGATATTTATTTGTATCATGTTGTGGTATTATTTTTGTATACATGACATGACGTATAGGGACAATTTATTTTATTTCAAAATGTGGAAAATATTCCAACCCGAATTATGGAGAACAACTTATCCGAACCAAGCAATCCAAATTTAGAGGAAATGATTTTTTATCCGGGGTTACTTTATCCGGGGTTACTTTATCCAGATTGCAAATGGAGCAACAAAGTCCGAATCTAAAAAGTAACAAAATTCTATACAAAAAAAAAAAAAAAAAAAAAAGAGTAGATTTCGGGGGGGAGAGCTACAAAACCCTGATCGGATCATGTCCAGATTAACCACTTTTCCAATTTTTTTTAATTTGTATTTCTTAGCTAAGATTCTACAAACGGATAAAAATGACCCGGACGTAATCCGGAACAAATTGAGACAGTGGATTTTTTTTATCCTCTGGTATCAAAATATTTATTTATTTATTTATTTATTTATTTATTTATTTATTTATTTATTTATTTATTTATTTATTTATTTATTTATTTATTTATTTATTTATTTATTTATTTATTTATTTATTTATTTATTTATTTATTTATTTATTTATTTATTTATTTATTTATTTATTTATTTATTTATTTATTATTATGATGTATGCTTATTATGGACTTACACTGTATTTAAAAGTTGTCATCTATTAATTTATTTTAATGTATCACATATAAAAAAAAATGCCTTGTTTCTCTTTTTTTTTAAATATATACTAAACTTTTGCTTATTTACAACTTCTTATGGGGGAAAAAAAGCAACTACAGGTTTTTAGCTTTCCTTACATAGAACTGAGAAATCCCATGAAACAATAAACAATGAAGATAGAATATTTCATCAGTTTAATTAGGTAAAATGCTTAATACAACTTAATATTATAAGAAAGGATAAAAATTATAAAAGCCTGAGAGTTGAATATATAAAAAAATTTGCATACATCTTGAATTCTTAAGGTATAGAAAACAAAGAAGTTAAAAAAATATATACGACAAATAATTAAGGTAATTATTCAAGGGCAATTATCATTAATTACAATGTTTAAAAAAAGTAGTTGAAAGGTATGCAAGACGAGTACTTTAAGAAAAATTCTAAATAAATAAATAATGACTGCTTAAAAAATTCCAAGTTATATACAAAAATTAGTATAAATTTGAAATAGTCGCAATACTTATTTTAAATGTTTATATAGTTCTTTCGTATACAGTACTGTTTTTCTTTAACAAAAGAAATTCTGAAATTACAATTTTTCTCGTATAATGGACGTATACTTAAAAAAATTGACATAATAGCCTAATTAAAGTTATAAGAAATATATAATGATGCTTTTTTATAATAGTATGTAAATCAATTGACAATTTATTGACTGCGGACAAAAGATGAATTCAAGTGACCTTTAAAATAAGAAAAAAATAAATGAGATCAAAATGCGGATAACAAATATCAGAACAATGTTATATAAAATATTGAAAAGTATCCAACCGAAGAAAAAAAAAATGTATACCCTTGACGGAAATCTCTACAACCAATTTTTTTTCCTTCGTATGTCGATACAAGAAATTGAAAATTTTCCTTTATAATGTATATAGAAGAAAATTGTTAAAAAAAAAAGAAAGAAAGAGACAGACAGACAGAAAAAAAAATACCAACGAACATTAAAACACTATCCTAAAATTATCCAACAATTATATACTTGATCTGTGCTTGTGATACTAACATAGTGTAAAAGTGTGTTACAAGAACTTTTTTTTAAAGATTTTTATATTCCCTTTAATAACGAGTTGTATATTCAATTTATTATACATTTTATTTTAACATATGAATTTTATATATAAATTTGCATATATTTAAAATGGATATAAGAAAAAGGTTCTTCTCTCTCTCTCTCTTGCTCCTTCTTCACTCGTGGTTATGAAGATTTGAGTGTGCTATACTTGAGAGAGAGAGAGATTTTGGTGCAACGAGGTAGCGGTAAGGCAGTCTAAAGTCTCATCAGTGTGGTTCTTACACAGCAGCATCCCTCTCCTCACCCTCTGCAACCGGTCTCTTGAGTACGAGAAAGATAGCAAAGTATCCCCAGCAAGAAATCCAATTTCTCTCACCCGCCCACAACTCGTACATATATTTTTTTTTTTCTCTCCGTTGCTACTCCCTATCTCATCAACAATGCAAAGCCTATTTGTCATTACATATATAAGAAGAAGTAAATACTTTAACATCTAATTTAAGACAAGAAAAAAAAAGAGAGAGACAGGAAAAAAAAGAGTATTTAATTAAATAACAATTCCTTATTTTTTATTCTAAAAGTGTAACAAAGAGTAAGTAAATTCGTTTTATTTAATATTATGTAAAATGGAAATTATTTAGCTTACTTTTAAGTGGTATTTAAGTAACTTTTTTTTCTTTCATTTTAAATTGTTTTGAAGTTATGTATTTGTTAAAATACATTTTAAAATTTGTCTTTTTATTAACTTAATTGATAAAAATTTGCTTCATTATAATCTTTTATATTAATAATGTTTTTTGTAAAAAAGAAAAAATAATATCGTAACCTAGATTCAATAATAATGCTTTTTTTTCCCGTCATAATTTATGTTATATTTTACATAAATAAAATGCAAAGTTCACATCAATATGTCTGAAGTCAATTTGAGTGCACTTATACAGTTTGTTAAAAGTTTTCAATCAAAGTATCGAAGTTGCATTTTCCTATTTTATCTGCTTCTTGATAGGATTTTGGCTCTACCTGCACTCAGCTTGCATGCACTTACAGCTTAATATGAAACCACTCTTCAGCGATGATGTAAATAATAATAATAAATCCAGTAATACTTGAAAGTATAGTGACATAATAATAGCAAGTATACGCGGGTACGTCAATGGTATTCCGTGAATACTCGTACTTCTTCTCCATACGTTGATGCCCGTACGTATACCATATAGCAGTGAGTGCGTCTGTTTTCTCTAAAACACGTAAAAGGAAGTGCCGGAAAAGGAAACCGCGTGAGGGTAAAAGTGGGAGAAAAGTTGGTGCCAGCAGCAAGCTAGGCCTGAGCTACTTCCCACTTTTACCGTCACGTGGTTTCCTCTTCCGGCACTTCCTTTTCCGCATTTTGAGTAAACACAAGCAATCAGTGTGACACTTTTCACTAGAAAAACGTTATATTATGTAGCAAATTTGTTCAGGCTTGGCAGGTCTATTCATGTTTCCGGTCAGTCATGACAGTGATAGTATCCCACGACAGGTCAGATGTATCTCGATACGGTTCAGTAATCCATCTTATTTCATTCATTTCTATTTTATATAAAATCACACGTTTGTTTTTTTGTTTTTTGTTTGTTTTTTATTATTTGATATTTACTCTATGTCTTACTAAGCCCCCGTATTCGAGAGGACCGTTGAGCAGTGACAGAAGGTAGCCAGGAAAGGCGCTTTGTGAGGGTTAATCTTGTTTTGTGGTATATAGAAATCAGCTATCATTTCAAAAGAGTTGAATATTAGCATTAAGAAAATTTTAAGAGCAGTGATAAAGAAATATTAAAGAAATCAGTGCATTTAAATGTGATTTTGCTATATGAGTTTATATTATCAATAAGTGCTTCTCGTACATAAGTGAATTTTACAGAAAGGCAGCTTTACTTATTAGAACATAGCTGTAAAACTTCTAGGACTAGTAGTTAGGCACAAATAAAATAAATATATGTTTAGCCAGTTTTTTTTTTTTGCCAGTAGAGCTAGTCCAAAAAACAGAAAGCAGTTTTTGAAACTCACACTTACTTAGATTCAAAGGGCTCTTGTAAAGGCCTTTTTTAAATTCCATAAACAGATATAAAATCATCAAATTAGTAGGAAAGCATATCATCTTCTTTTTTTTCTTTTTTTCTTTTTAATTAACCCAAAATTCAAAGATTTTTTGAATAAAAAAAATCACAGTGCCCTTTTTATTATCAGGGTATTGAACTAACTTAAATCCTCGCTTAGCATGTTAAGATAATTTTGTGTTTTTTCCCGATCGAATGGTGTACAGTACGTATAGAGTATGCAACGCTAAGCGGTCTTACTGTAAGCTGAATGGTTGATAAATTTCTTTCCTTGAGTATGTAAGTTCAACTAAATACAAGCAATTCAAGTAAAGTAAATTTATACTTACTTAGCATAATTATTAATTATATATATTTTCAATAATGATGCATAATTCTGAATGATCATTACTCCGCAATATGGATAACATTAGTGATTTTCTATTAAATAATTATATTATATTCATGAGTTTTTTATATTATATAATTATAACAACCATAAAGATAATTATAATATATAAAAATATTTTTAAATTAATAATACTTAATTCAAATTAACTTGAAATATAGTTAAAATACATTATTAAAATAAATAATATAATAATTTACTATTGAAATAGTAAAATGTAATAATTATTAATTCTTATAATTTTATATAGAAGATTTACTTTATAATTGAATCTGACAAGAATATTTAACTTATCTCGTTATCTTATAGATATAGAGTGATGAAATGCGGTTTAAGATATTCGAACACTTCTCTTATACAAAACTCTATATTAAAGTGTAGTTGAGTTGTAAAGACTTATACTTAGAATCTTTATACAGAGCACTTATGCAATATATTAGTAGTATATGTACAGTCGAAGACAAATAAAAGGTTACAATTTAAACTTGTTCCTTATTTACACGCCTCAAACTTTATATTGAAACGAGATTTTTACCTTATATTCACGTTCTTTCAAAAAAAATTACATAAACTCAATAGAGGTCGCCACTTACGCTCAGATAATTGAGAACGTTATCACCTGAGTGTGAGTGGCAACCTCTATGAGTTTTATACTAATTTTTTTTAAATAAAGTGAATATTAGGTAAAAAATCTCGTTACAACATAAAGTTTGAGGCACGGAAATGAGGAACAAATTTAAATTGTAACCTTTTATTTGAAATCGACTGTACATACATGAGATAATCTTCACTGATTGTTTCTGTGGTTTAATATCTACTCAAGCTTTATATAAATACATTGTAGAAATAATATTCTGTTCGCATATATAGAAAACTTTACTCGATTTAAGGTATAAGCTATACATTATGAAACTTAGAAGTTTACACACACTATAGGGGGTGATGTATGAATTGTTTGCTGTAATATCATGGCATGCAGCGTAGTGCATTCCCAGCGTAGTGCAAACATCAATTTTGGTATTTTTCATAGGAGAATTAACGTTGTTCTATTACGTTATTATTTTACTCGGGTGTCAACATAGCTTATTTTTAGCCTAAAAAAATTTAAAAAAAAAACATGACATGACATGTCTAATATTTATAATTGTTTTAATTTTAATTTGCAAAAAAAAAAAAAAAAAAAAAAAAAAAAAAACTTTTTCTACATTGATTAATGTTATTTAGTACTCAAGTATGGCGTCGAAGCGCAAGCTCAAATCAATAAATGAAAGCATATGGATATATAATATGGATGTATTTGTTATAATATGTTATTCGGCCTTGAAATCACGCTTTTGAAAGAAAAAAAAATGAAAAAGCCTCTTTCATAAGATATATATTTTTTAATTCTTTAAGTTACGTATTTCTATTTTATTATACAGGAGATAAATTTTATACAATGCATTTTATTTTAATATTGATATAATGCAGACAATTTTAAAGCTATTAAAACTAAGGCTATATATTTCACAACTGTATTATACTTTTTTTTATTGAAAGTAATTTTTAAAGTTTCTGATATATAAATTTTAAAATATTTTCTATAGAATCAAAAAATATTACATAGTAAAAAGACTTTGTAAACTATGATAATGTATTGTTAAGGACTAGATTATGTACGGGATTTTATTTTATTTTTTCAATGAATTGTGAATTTTTTCTAGTATCACAACAGTATAAGTATTTGATTACGTACAAAGACAATTTACTTTTATTGACATTTTATTGAGTGTTGACAATAGAGCTGTAAATTTAAACCGAGTTGAACTCGTACTCGGTCCAACATTTTCGAGTATTCGGTTTAGACAAATCAAACAAACCGGGTTTCGAGCTTTTTCGAGTTTTCAGCTCGAAAACGAGCCAGCTCGAGTTGAGACCGTAAACGAGTCGTCAAAATACACGAGCTATTGAGTTAAAATCGGTCCAACAATTTTTTTTTTTTTTTTTTTTTTTTTTTTTTGTAGATAATTAAGATGCTTAAAGGGTTTTGACAGGATGCCATTGTCCACAAATCTCAAACAACAGTTAATAATAATGCTAATTGTGCTGCAGGCAAATTTTTTTAATTTAAATGCAAATAATAAAAACTAAAAATAAATAAAAAAAAAAAGAAAAAATATTAAGATGGACATTGATCTATATAAGTTCATGTTGGCATATTGCAAAATGCATAAAAAATATACCATTATATCAATGAATGCACATTGCCGTACCAAAATTTAAATATTTTAACATTACTAGATCACTTTAAAATAAAATTAGGCATTTATGTAAATTAATTTACGAATTATCATTGAAATAAGAATTTTTTTTTTTTTTTTTTTTTAAATAATCGAGCTTTTGTATTTGGGCTCGAAAAACTCGTGTTCGATTTTTATCCCGAACCTCGAGTTTTCGAGTTTTAGCTTGATTTTCGAGCTTTGGCTCGTTTTCGAGTTTTTTAGCTCGATTTCGAGCTGAAACCGAGTTTCAAGTCAAACCGGTCTAAAAGTTTTCAACTCGGTTTAAAGGATTTTCGAGTTTTTTACAGCTCTAGAATTATGTCTTTTATATACACAAGATGTGATTAGAAATTATGTAAGAGAAAATCATTTCCATTTAAAAGGCATGAAAACTTTAGCGTTTATATCACAAAACACATGATGGGACTTACATAAATAACCTTAATTGGTCTCAACCCCCAACTGTAGCAGTGATCAGTAAATTTCGATTTATGCAACCCGCACAACATTTTCATACTAATTTTTGCCTAAACAGAAATATTCACACAGATTGCATACACTTTACAGTTTTTTCACGCTATCTTATGGGGCCATATTTACATTCTGGAAAACATTATCATCAGTTTTGTAGATCCCATTTTGTGTTTTATGATTAAAAAATAAACGTGTTGTTTCATGTTTTCTATACCTTTAAGTTTTAAGGAAAGTTATGTACAATATTAACTTGGTTGTAAAACTTAACTTTGTAGATGTTATATAATACTTACGACCTTTGTTCTAACTTGTATTACAAAATAATAATAATATAGTTTGCGAGTAAAATTAATGTAGGCCAATTTAATGAACTATTTCTGTATATAATATAATAATAACATGTATATAATAAGAAGGTGGTGTATCATAGTCTTTTAGAAAATTATTTTGTTTAAAAGACAATTTTAAAAGAGTCAAAAGAAGTGAGTGAGACACAAAGAGAGTAAAAGTGAGAGAGAGAGAGAGAGAGAGAGAGAGAGAATTTTATGCCTAGAAAACACTTGACTCTCTCTCTCTCTCTCTCTCTCTCTCTTTCTCTTTCCTCTTCTTATAACAACTGTTTTGCATTAAACAAGCAACTATATAAGCAAGCTGTATTCTTGATGGTAAGAAAATATGAATAAATTACTTTTCATCTCTCTTCCTCTAACCTCTTCTCTACCTTCAATTAACCTGTAAACTAACTCATATTATATTTTGTATTAAATTTATAACATATAAAAGAATATAAAAACACACACACACACACATAATACACACACTTTACTTTAAAAATAATTAAATATTTATTTAATTTTGCATCATTATAAACCTTTTGTTATGGAGTAATATTATATAATTGTATCATTATATTTTAATTATTTTGATTATTATAAGAATATCGGTATTTTTTATTTGCACTATAAAATCAAGGTCTGCATAAAAGATAAGGACACTCTCGGCCAATTTGGGCCAATGTGAAATTTAAAATGAGCATCTAAGCCAATCAGCACCCGAGTTGAAGGACACGTGATCAAAATTGACGTATCACAACTGCGCTAAGATTAACATGGAACCAGTTGGTGTCCCTATCTTGTTTGTAGTATCTTGGTAAAATACGACATACCTGTACGTACTACCAATCAAGTGCCTTGCATATTAAACGTTGCTTTATAAGAAATAAAAAATGTATTAGTTTTAGTTTAAATTAGAGAATGAAAATGTTATAAAAATATAAATTTTTGCTAAAAACTTAGTACGGTATTAATAATATTTAAAACTCTCATCAAATTCAAATACTTGCAATGCAAAAGAGATGATGGGTTGAATAATTAAGCATATTGGCTTCAGTATAAGGTAGATCAAAATTACTTTTTACGTATATTAAGTTTCTATTTTGGAATATCATAAATAATTATGCTGTTTATATAATAAAGCTGTTATGCTAAGTAGCATTATATAGTGACTATAATATTATACAAATCAAAGTAGATGTTATTTTAAATAAACATTGCTAAAGTTTAGCTTGTATAATTATCAAGTATATAAATTGAATTTTATACCTACATCACTCTAAAAATGGTACATTACTTTAGTTACGAATCCTAACTTATTTAAGATACTTTTAAGTTATTATTAGTAGCTAAATTATGCATTTTATCAAATTATTATCAATAGCTATTTTAACCTAAAATAGCTTGAAAAAACTGCAATCAACTTAAAATAACTATTTTTAATAACTTGCTAAAATGCATTATTTTAGCTACTCGTAATAACTTAAAAGTAATTTATCTTAAATAAGTTAGTATTCGTAACTAAAGTAATGCACCAATTTTTAGAGTGATATTAAGTAATTAATGCTTTAGAGTATAAACGTTTCTAATTTTGTATATATATATATATATATATATATATATATATATATATATATATATATATATATAGGATAACCAGGGTATAAACATAACTGATAATATGCTATAGACAGTGAAGTTGCTACATAATTTGGCATTTATGTTGCTATTCTAACTTATTTCTAGTGTGTGTAACTATACCTTGATTATTACGTATTTAGGGTACTTGTGTAGTACTCAAAAATTATAGTATTTTTTAAAGACGTAGAACACCTTGAACAAAAAAAACTTGTCTAATATCTTAATGTATACCTAAAAATCAACGTTGATTTGGCCGGAGTCATTAATTTCTCATTTGTTTTCCATTAACGAAATGGCAACTGCGGGTATATGAAGTCACCGCTCGCCTGTTTTCGCGCGCGTGGATCTGCCTAACCCCGTATCTGCCATTTTGTGAATGGAAAATAAATGAGAAATCAATGATTCCGACCAAATCAACGTTGATATTAAGGTATGTTAAGAGATTTGACATGTTTTTTGTTCAAGTTGTTCAACGTCTTTAAGTAAGTTATTACAAGGCTAGCTAAGTGCAAATAGTACAAAAAAGCGAATATTATGTTGAATAGAATATATTATTATGTTGACTTAAAAATGTTAGCTAACGGGAGGAATCAGGTTCGTGACCCACCGTGGCCTGGTTTACTAGTTATTATCTCTAAAGTGCCTTCACCACGATAAGTCACGTTTATTTAAAAATTATCATCTTTATTCAAAAAATCATAGAAAAATATACATTTTTTGAAAGGGTGAAGTTTGAGCCTGGCAAAAAGTCTGGCCTACTCTTACGCCTAACCTTAACAGAAAACAATCAAAACATTTTGGAGCAAATACAAAATTTTCATAATAAAAGACAAAAAATGTATTAATCATAAAATACTATCAAACATTATAACTATAATGGCATATATGGTAAATGTTAAAAAAAGAGAAGAAAAATAAAATAACTATACCTGAATAGCATAAAAACAATAGAAAATTATCGTATTTTATTATACAGTAAAAAAGTCACGTATCGAACAGCAAAGAGGTTATTACAATTAATTAATAACTGTTGAACAAAATAAACTGCCATTTTCTTCTCTATCCTGTAAATGTAATTTATTATTTTTTTAATTAATATTTTGTTTATTTATATCATCAAAAATATCAACAACAAATTTATGAAAGGTTAATTAAAACTATAACTTGAAGTTATAAAAATTGTATTACAATACATTCAACTTTATATATTCTTGATTAAATTCTTGAAATGTTATAAAAATTTAAGTCAAATGAATTCTTCATTTCAAGCCTCCTTCCTTTTTTTTATTACAACATTGAAATCGCATATAAAAAATATATATATAATCAACTATGTAGGATAAGAAAACAAAGTTTTACAGTTTTAAGACTTATTGATTTATTTATTTAGGATAAAATTAAGAAAGTAAATATAAAATGAATGAAAAAGAAAGGGGAAAAAGATACGGTCATCAAAAATCAACCTTCTTCTTCTTCGCTTTTTTTTTTTTTTTTTTTTTTTTTTTAACAGTACAATATAAATGCGAACCTAGTCCAATATCAGAGAAAATACGATCGATTGAATGAATACTCAAGTCTGAAGACGATGAGAGTGTGTGTATTTGTGTGTGTGTGTGTGTGTGTGTGTGTGTGTGTGTGTGTGTGTGTGTGTGTGTGTGTGTGTGTGTGTGTGTGTGTGTGTGTGTGTGTGTGTGTGTGTGTGTGTGTGTGTGTGTGTGTGTGTGTGTGTGTGTGTGTGTGTGTGTGTGTGTGTGTGTGTGTGTGTGTGTGTGTGTGTGTGAGAGAGAGAGAGAGAGAGAGAGAGAGAGAGAGAGAGAGAGAGAGAGAGAGAGAGAGAGAGAGAGAGAGAGAGAGAGAGAGAGAGAGAGAGAGAGAGAGAGAGAGAGAAAAGTTAAAGCTTGGACAAATACAGAAAATCATCCTTCAAACAACCCTTACAATCGATACATATACAATAACATCGTTTCTACAAGCAGTTTTATCATGAAATCAAAAGAAAAAAGAAATTGAAGCTTTTTTTTCTTTTTTGCTGTCATGATTCTTATAAACAAAGTTTGTATTGTTGTAAAGAGGGGTTAAATCAAGTCTATAACAACACAATTAGATTTTTATCTCATATCATATCGTATAGTTTCAAGTCGCATCTTTTCATATCTCTCTTTATATATATATATATATATATATATATATATATATATATATATATATATATATATATATATATATATATATATATATATATATATATATATGGGAAGTAGAATATTATATCATATTTATAGCAAAACAAAAGAGTATCGAGAAAGTTTGGAGAATATTGGCACTTGATCTTGAAGAAGCTTTAAAAATATGAAATGTAAAAGCAATTTTGAATACAATGTTATATTGCAGTTATGAAATTTTTTTATATGTTTAAAAGTGTTTCTAAAAAGAGAAATTTTTTAAGAGTTCCATTGAAAGGTATACTGGTGACACTTAACAATGTGTTTATATTATACCGCTCTACATATTATGTAGCTTTCCACTATAACGACAGTGAATACTTTTCCTTTATACCTATAGTGATATTAGATACATTAGACATAAACTAACAAAATATAACAAATTGCATCTTTATTATTATTATTTTTTTTATTATTTAATAACAAAATTCTCTCGAAAAATGTAATACTGAAAATTTATGTAAATCTATGAAATATAAAAAATGTAAAATGAATGTAATTAAACATATGATTGTAAATTAAATATTGTACTGAGTCGATTAAGACAAGCATCATATACACAATTCAAATTGAAAGGCACCAAACATAAATAATGCTGCACACGTGTACGTAGACCAAATATTCAAATTATTTCAGGATAATGTTACTGTCGGCTATACCCGTGTTTAGCAAATTAAATTGCAGTAAAATAATTATAATTTTGCAACTGCTGATGTAATAGAGAAATATAATTAGGGGTAAAGTAGAAGTAAAAGTTTGACAAAACTTTATCAAGTGGTTTTATAATTATAATTTTTAACTAAGTTTATTAATTTAATATTTTTGCACAGTTCATTTTAACACAAAATCTTTTGCACGTTAAGTAAACCGTTAACTATATATAAATATTAATTTTCTGTATTATTTATATATTAATGCTGCATTTTTTATTTGAAAATTTTGTTTTCTTGAAATTAAAATATATATAATAATAATAATAAGCATCAAAATTATAATACTTTCTTTTTTTTTTTTTTTTTTTTTTTTTTTTTGAAAAGAACTTTCTCATATTTCAAATTTTAAATTTTACTTATTGTCAGAGTGAAAGTGAGAGAGGAGAGGAGAAGAAAAAAAGAGAGAGAGAGAGAGATCGTCTTACTTAAAAATATATTAATAAAATTTTAGAAGTTAGTAAATATAAAAATACGATACTCTGTAAAGCAAGATGAAAATGAGAAATATAAAGTTTACAAGAGGAAGAGAAGAGATGTATAAAGTTACAAAATGTATAATTTTATTAAGATATTTCAATATTATATACGTTAAAGTTGAATCTTGTAGCCTAAAGCGATGAATAAAATCAAAATGTAGCAAAACAAAAAGTACTTTTTACTCATCTCATCGGAGATACAAAACTTATTTGTAACATTTTAACAACTAAAGGCTTGTTACGGGTCACAATTTGAAAATTTTCAACAACTTGGAAATTTACTGATGTTTCTCTTACAGTATAACATTTATTCAATAAGAACTTTGTTTCATACACGGAAAGAATATAATACGTAATTTATACTGCGTTTATGTCATTATAGCATAAATAATACTAAATTAGAACAACATAAATAATTATGCTGTACAATTTAATATTCATGATATGTAACATTATATACTATAGTTACTAATACTATAGTTATTGTTAGAGACCGAAAAAATAGTTTTTCGACTATTGTCATTATGTCGACTATTGCTAGTTTTACTTTCACCGATCTCAATAATAAATGGCGCATTTTAAACCAATAAAAAAATCAAATATTTCAAGCTTAGCGACTATTTCACAAAAAAAATCGACTATTTGTCGACTATTTTGCACTTTTTTTTTACGTTTTTAATGGATTTTCTTGTATAAACGTATCAATTTATTTGATATTATAATATTTTTTTTATAAAAATATATTGTACTAAAAAAATATATATTGCATGCAATAAATTAAAAAAAAATTCTCCCAAAAATTGAAAATTAGCAAAACATAATACTACATACAAGATAAGGACATACGCTCGGCCAATTTGAGTATTTAGATACTAAAATTTCTGTTTTGCATTAAAATAAATTATTTTTTTAACTCAAAAAATATTTTATATGTATATATATATATATATATCATTCTAATTATATAATTTTATATATAAAAAATCGACTTTTTTTTATATAAAATTGACTATTTGTCGACTATTTGTACCAAAAATCATCGACTATATAGTCGACTATTTTGTCAGATGATCGACTATTTTTGCGCTCTCTAGTTATTATCATAATAATTAACATAATCAGGCACATAACATTATGTTATGTTATCATCATTCATTAGTAATGTTATATAACACTACTAATGAATGATGATATTAGTTTTAGCAAAACTTTTAAAATAATAATAATAATTAACTGTACTGTAAGTGTTTATTTTGCTCTCTGGCACTGCAGCAAACATTTCAATGTAAAATAAGAAACATACTATTAATATTAAAATTGAATTTGAAAATTTTATGTTAAAATACACTTACAAACGTAAAAGTAAAAAAAAAAAAAAAATTGTAATGGCACAAATTAAAAAATAAAAAAAAAAAAAAAAACTTCTACACGATTATACTTTTTTTTTAAGATGCTATTTTTATTTTCGTTTCGATTCAAAATCTATCGGTGACTATTTGTATATATTTATGAAAACTAAAAAAGGGTGCACTACTTTAGCTACGAATTCTAACTTATTTAAGATAATCCCTTTTATGTTATTATGAGCAGCTAAAATAATGTATTTTAGCAAGTTATTAAAAATAGCTCACTTAAATTGTTTTAGGTTTTTTTAAGTTAAGATAGCTATTGTTAATGATGTGCTAATATGCATTATTTTAGCTACTCATAATAACTTAAAAGTTAAATAATTTAGTATTCGTAACTAAAGTAATACATCCTTTTTTAGAGTGATTTTTTTTTTTTTTTTTTTTTTTTTTTGTATTTGTATACTGCATATTTATGCTATTAAATAATAAATTGAATTGTATTGCAATAAATATTTTGATTTATAATTGTTTAGATGCGTTTTAAGTGAAATGTCGTTAAAGTTTTTTAATCTTAAAATTATTTATTTATAAATTCTAGTTTATTCATTTATTATTTATTTATTATTATTTATTTATTAAAACGTCTAGTCATTTGAAGAATTTTATGATGAGATTTTTTTTTAATATGATTTGTTGCACTGATTATTCTTGCATGCAAGAAAATTACTTTAAAAAATATTTCTGATTTTCCATTGCCCCTTCATGTCAAGAAGAAATTTAATACAGTCATTACATTTTTAAATGAAACTTCTCAATTTATAACATACGTAATTTTAGTAACGTTAAAAAAACTTTCTATCGTTTTTCTTATTTTTATGCATTTTTCAAGTTGATTTATATTTTATTTGGTTTGAGAAACGATGATGAGATTATGCTAATGATGGAGTCTGCAATCAGCGTCTTTTCTCTCTCTCTCTCTCTCTCTCTCTCTCTCTCTCTCTAACTGCAACCTAAATCTTTGCAAACACTCAATCAGATTCTTCCCCTGTAGAAAAAAAAACGACTTTTAAAGTATTAACTTGATATTAAATAATCTAACAAAAGAGATTTCCAAGTGCGGCGTTGTGGCTCACAAAAGTTTAAAGAAAGAAAAAAAAAACACAGAAAAGGTGTTAAATTTTATTTTAAAACTTTTTTTTTGTAAGTTTTCTTTCTTTATTCTTCTCCGTGTTAATTATAACAACTGCTTTTTATAAAATATTTTTTATTTATCTTAAAAAGTTATAAATGTCTTTACTCTTTAGATACTGTGTATTATGATGTTATGATATAATACAACGCAAGAGACGAAGAAAGGGTGAAATATTAATTTAATTCAAAGGTCACAATTTGTAAAAGAGTTTCCTTACTAATTTTGTTTAATTAATTATATATATATTTCATATTAAAACAATTTGACTTAAATTTTTATTTTATCTTCTAAATTTTAGCTTTTCAAAACTTAATAAAAATGACATTTGTATATAGGTATTATTGTATTAACAATTTTTTTTTTAATTTAATTTATTAGAATGTAGGCAGACTTAAAGTTTTTTTTAAATTTAATAAGCATTTAAATATTAAGAATCATTGTCGAAGCTTATTTCGGAATTTGTTTTTGGTTGGAACAAATAAACAAACAAAAGGTGCTAATATTTTATTCGTGTAAGTGAAAGAGAACTTTTAAATTACATATTAAAGATAAATAAAATGAGATTTCCCAGATGCGTTGTCTTTAATAAAACTTATCCAGTATTCGTAAAAATAAATTATCTTAAAACTTGATAATAATACATTATCAATTATATGATAATACTAAGAGAAGCATATAAATATTGCTGAAATGAAATCACAAGACTATATGTAAGTGGGTTTGTATTTTTTTTCTTTTAAATAAAAAATAAAAACAATTTATTATTATTAAGCCGCAACTAAAAATATTCAGTATTTTACTATAAATAATTTAAATCTGAGATATTTAATATTCAATTTAATGACATTTAAATTATATAGTTTTTTTCACTCTATAACAAACTTTTATAATAATTAAAACAAAAATATTAGATTGTAATCAGAGCTCATTTTGTGATTATTTTGCCATCAAACTATCATAACATTTAATGTAATATATCGTCTCTATTGCAGCAAAATGTTTCAAGTGAAATTATCACGAGCACGCCAAACATTCCATCTGACACAGTAAACCCTATGTAGATGGAACGTTTGAAAACCTCGTGATAATTTCACTTGAAACATTTTGACGCGATAGAGACGATATGTAATAATACATCGTATTTATGCACGTCGTTTTTTTTTTTTTTTTTTTTTTTTTTAATTATTATTACTTTTTTTAATAATTAGATTGTTCTAAAAATGTGACCTCAAATATACAAAATGCTTCCTTTTTAACAGGCATTTTATAATCAGCTGCTTTCTTTCTATTTTTAGCTTTATAAAAATTAAGGTTCATTTTTTTTATTATTAATTAATATTTGAATTAAAATTTGGTGTAGTGTATAATCATAGATTTAATTTTATTTACGTATATAAAAAATAGTACAATATCTCTTCCACATATAAATTTATCATATATTTCAATTTTATGCACAATACATTTTGTGTTGTATATTATTATATGTACGTTTTGTATAATACATAGTGTAGAGAGAATATATATAGTAAGAAAATTTTATTACATTACAACAATTGGAAAGCTCAAAGTTTTAGTATATAACAAAATAAAATAAAAAAAACCAACCAGACAAAAAACAATCTGAGAAAGATGAGCAAGAAAATAGCTTGATTTTATACCTGCAATCTATTTCCCCCGGGCTTTTTCAAGTACAACAAAATGAAAACAATCTCCGGCCAAAAATGTTATCAGATCGTCTTGTACAATCAGCAATTCAATACTATTAAATTTCATAACAACAAAAAATATTGTGCTCTATTGTAATAAATAATTTGTATGACAGTTATTTATTTGTGTATATTCAAATATACTACATTATTATTTAATATTTTACAGTGGTTCTCATTAAGTGATGTTTATGAGTATTTAATTAAAATTTTGGTTCTATACTCTGTATGATGAGAAATTTAATAAAGTGTTTTAGTTTTAATAATTGTTCCATAACAAATTTAACCTAAAAAAAAAAAAAAAAAAAAAAAAAACGCGGGGCAACTTTTCACGCTATTTTCTTCTAATATCTGCTCTGTGCAATTTCACTTTTAACCTGTATTGTACGTGAAGTGGTCACTCTATGTCATAAAATTAAAGATTAAATAATGTATTGTAATTCTTAAAAAAGAACACAAAGTAGAAACATGAGGACACCGATGTGGTCCACGAAAGACAATATTATCTTACCAGTCTTAACTGATATAAACTTGATGGCATTTAAAAAAAAAAAAAAAAAAAAAAAAGACAAAGGAAGAGTTTTTACAAATGTAATATTTACATAAAAAAGTGAAGTAATAATTATATGGTAGCCAATATATATCAGTAATATTTGATAAATACAATATAATTTATGCTTTATTTCGTATTCATATAACTATATTACATATACATATATCATAAATATCATGTTATAGTATATAAAATATATTATATATATATATATATATATATATATATATATATATATATATATATATATATATATATATATATATATATAATATTATATATAATTCGCTATAATAATAAGAATAATTAATGGAATTTATTGGGTTAAATCCAATCAGGCATACAACCTCTCAACTGAACCCAACTGTTTTACAGTTGAGTAAGTTTAGAAAAAGTTATGTTAACAGTGAGAGACATATGACGTTACAAATTATTTAATATATATTATATACTTCAATTAAAGATTCATTAAGATTATTTCATTTATTTGCTTAAAGTTAAATGAATTTTTTAATAATAGTATAATTATATACGTTTAATACTTACCTGAGAGAAAAAGAGAGAAAAGAGATATTATATAATTACATGCTGTTATGCTGTTCCTTTTTCCTTTACAACAATATTTAAAACATTTATGCTGTAATATAATAACACAAATCAAGTAATTTCTTCTTTTCGTGTACGTATGGTCATCCCTTCATCAATTGTAAAACAAAGGTAGTCTATGTTCTGCACATTATGGAAAGGGATATTAAAGAAAATAAGTCATCGCAGTTAGGTTTGATAAATTTGAAAGAAAAGGATAGGAGCCTTACCATAGTGAAGAGAGTACCATTGCTCGGTGAAAATCTTGCTACATAGCTCAGAGATCAGAAAAAAACTACGACATTGATTAGCTTTCGGCACTAAACTCCAAGAGAAATGGAGTGTGTTTTGCCTTCATCATTCCTTACAAAATCAGCGAAAAACTATGAATGATGGCTATGCATAGATAAAATTTGCCTATGCTCTTCAATTTGCTTTTTTTTTTTTTTTTTTTTTTTTTTTTTTTTTAATTTTATTTCTGTGCTACTAAGATTTTTTACCGAGCTATGGGAGTAATGCCCCTAATAAGTTTCTCCAATACTTTCTCCTTTTTGTAGCAAGGATTGTTAATGTTTTTAATTAATATATATTTAATGAAAGTTTCGGAAATTGAGAAGTTATTAATGTTTTAATTAAAATATATTCACCGCAGAAATATTAAACAATAAAATACCTTATTATTTACATACTGTTAGTATAAAATTTATTTGTACTATAGTATAGATGATTCTGTGGTTATCTGCACGTCCAAACTGTCTATATGTGGTGTTTTTTTTATTTTCTTCGCAGTTTAAACTTTCTGTAAGAAGTAAGAGAGCACATACAAACTTATAATTCCTCAGATGTACTTGTGCTGTGTTAAAGTAAAGTAAAGCAAAAAAAGACCACACACACACACACACACAGAGAGAGAGAGAGAGAGAGAGAGAGAGAGAGAGAGAGAGAGAGAGAGAGAGAGAGAGAGAGAGAGAGAGAGAAAGCTTGACACTTACAAAGAAACATATATATACTGTATAGCATAACAAAAAAAACTATATATATATATATATATATATATATATATATATATATATATATATATATATATATATATATATATATATGAAATATATTTATACATTTATATCCTGTCTTCATAGCTTTCTTCCTTTATTGATCTTTATCTTTAAGCTATTTTGAATTGAAAAAGTAAAAATATTTATATATATATTTATATATAAAAATATATATATATATATATAATACGTTTCTTTTTTCTTGAATATATAATATCATATTCAGTGTGTATAAAAGATAAATATTATATAGAAAAGATTTTTTTTTTTTCAATTCTTTTTCTTTATGCTTGCGTGTTCTTCGATGTAATTTTGCTTTGATTTTCTCTCTCTCTCTCTCTCTCTCTCTCTCTCTCTCTCTCTCTCTCTCTCTCTCTCTCTCTCTCTCTCTCTCTCTCTCTCTCTCTCTCTCTCTCTCTCTCTCTTTCCTTGCACACACACAATATAAACTCCAATGTCAGATTGAAAAAATCTCTGCCACTGGCTAAAAGCAGTGATTAACTTTTTCATTTTCTTTTTACTTTTTTTAAAGTTTTTCTCCCGTTTCTTTTGTATATTATATCTCTTACTATATAGACTAATAATTATTATATTTCATATAGATGTATATATATATATACATATATACATATATATATATATATATATATATATATATATATATATATATATATATATATATATATATATATATATATATATATATATATATATATATATATATATATATATATATATATAAGTACAAGTAGCAATTTTCACGTTTGGTTTTGATTTTAAAATGAAAAGAATGACACTAATTATAGTTTTAAAAATATACTATAAACGATGAAAAAATAAATTTTAATTATTGGGCTGTTAGTTAAAAATATATTTGTGGATTGATTAATTTTAAAAAAATCCCTTTTCTCAATTTATTGTTGTAAAAATGAGGTTGAAGTGTATATTTCTAAAAATGTGTTAGAACATTATAAATTTAAATAGACAGAAGGCAGTAAGAGAAGGAGAAGGGTCGGAAGATTAAATTTTCAAACAAATTTTTATTGAATCTATAAATCGTTGAATTTTGTTATAAATATATTATCTTTATTTAATATTATAATCGAGTAATATATTAAAAATTTAAAACTATAAAGTTGTGGTTTTCT
The DNA here is from genome assembly GCA_949318235.1 of Ecdyonurus torrentis. NCBI lineage: Eukaryota > Metazoa > Arthropoda > Insecta > Ephemeroptera > Heptageniidae > Ecdyonurus > Ecdyonurus torrentis. The sequence continues at coordinate 38,656,756 of OX439128.1, forward strand.
TCTCTAGAAATATTGATCTGTAATACTCGATATGCTTGATATAAACATTGCTTTACCTTTGTGTTTTATAAATTTTACTATAGAAAAAAAAAAAAGAAGCATTGTTCTATAAATAGTTTACAGCATTTTATTTCAATAATTATATTGAGAACATTATACTGTATATATTATAATTATTATATAATATACAGTATTACATTTTATACAAATAAAACAACTTTTATAAAATGACTCACTAAACTGCTGTTCAATATGTTTCAATTTAATGGACCTTTTCAGATAAGATAGTAAATATAAGAAAAATTTCGTATAAGATTAATGAAAATCCTTAAAAGATTTATCTCAATATTATCTTCTATATGCTTTTCTTATAAGAAAAAAAAAATAGAGAGAGGAAAAGAAAATCCGTTGCAATGTGACAAATCTGTCCCAGTGTATCAAGAATATATTATATTTGACAAATAATAAATTATACGATTGATTTCAAACTCTGTGGTAATATATTGAGAAAGAAGAAGAAGAAAATTTCTCTATAACTTTAACATTATACAATTCGAGGATAGTCTCGTTAAAAAAGTTGTGATATATCAAGTCTAACTTTTATTATTAAACTCGGCTACATTTAACCCTGTGCAGTTTATAACATTACTTAACTTTTTTTATGTTTTATCATTCGTACAAAGAGAGAGAGAGAGAGAGAGAGAGAGAGAGAGAGAGAGAGAGAGAGAGAGAGAAAAGAAGAAGAGGGAAAAATAAAAAAGAAGTTTTTTTTTTTTTAAGAGCAAGTAAAAGACAAAAGAAAAGGTTTAGAAAAAATGCCCGCAAGAGATTTTTTTAATACTGCCAGTAACTTTTTAACATTTAACTTATAAGATTGGCCATTTCATAAGTAACATTCTTTTTATTGTTTAATTTATATCGTATAGTAAAATATTGACTATAATATTAAAATTTGAGTACAGAAAATGTATTTTTTTTTTTTAAATAAAACATTTAGTGTAATCCAGTGTCGTTCTCTCTCTTTTTTTTTTTTTGTCACACTCTCACATGCGCACACCAAAAACACCTAATTTAATTTATTATTCATTCATTAAGCTACCGGCATAATTATTAAAATATTATGTGTTATGTTAATTTCTAAACAAATGTAATAACATATAACACTTTATATATATATATATATATATATATATATATATATATATATATATATATATACAAATAAACAAATCTGCAAGCGTTTCTCTATTTAACTTTAACTTATGATCTATCACACATTCAAAATACCAATTTAACGAAAAAAACTTATATTTTCATAATTTTAGAAACTATAGATATTTTAAATACAGCTAATAATGCATATCATTCCAATATCAAAGTTCAGTTCCAGTATCTTTGAATTATCAATTAAGGAATTATTGCTGGAATAAATATAAGGCACCTTCATAATAATAATAATTAACGGCTTTTATTGGGCTAAATCAGTCATAACAACCTCTCAATTTAACCCAACTGTTCTACAGTACAGTCAGTTACAATAAATATTTAATAATGTTTGACATATAATGTTAGATATAATTTATAATTTCATCAACTGTGCTGTTTTATAAAACAACATTTATTTTAGAATTTTTTAGATTTATTTTTAATATGTATAATTATTAAACATTAAATAATGAAAATCATATTAAAGGGTTTCTGCAAAATGCCAAAATTTGTAAAGATATAGAAATTATTAACCAAATATTATTATTTTAATTGCAAACTGAAGTTTTAACATTTTGTAATGTAACCACTGATATGTGATACATGATTGAAATTTAACTCTTTGTATTCCCTTAAAAAAAATAATAATAACAACTTGTGTAATGCATGTTTATATTTAACTTTTCGGGGAACTAAAAATATATAAATTGCAGTTAACACCAAACCATGAGTTGCCGCATAGAAATAAAGAAAGAAATTAGTTATATATGCATGGTGATGGATAAGCCACATACGTACTAACTTACAAGAGGTACACATAATATATTCTTTTGTAAGTTGTTTTTATTACTTAAAGGAATAGATCAAAAGAAAACACAAGCATTTTATAACACAAAACACTTGATGGGACTTACATAAATAACTTTAGTTTGTCTCAAAACCCAATTGTAGCTCAGTATAGCAGTGATCAGAAAATTTCAATTTATGCAACCCGCACAACATTTTTTACTAATTTTTGCATGTTTCTGACGTCATAAACATGAATAGTCACGCAAATTGCATACTTTACAGTATTTTCACACTCTCTCGTGGGGTTATATTAACATTCTGGTAAAAATTGTCTTCAGTATTGAAGATCCCATTTCGTGGTTATTCGTTAAAAAGCACATGTTGTTTTATGTGGTCTATATCTATATGGCTTTAAGATAACTTGGTATGATGTTTAATAATGAAGTTGTAAAATAATTAAATTTTAATTAAGTTTTAAATTTAGTATATAAGTTGTATCCTAGATCATATTTAATGAAGTTGTTTTCGAAAGTATATAATAACTATAGATTTTTATTACAAATAAATCTGTATTTCTAACATTATATATATTATACAAAATACACTTTTGCTAGGGGAAAAAAATCATTGCTTCTATTTGAACACAAACCCTGAAAAGTAGAATTTAGCATGGTAAATAGACTAGAAATCATTTATTTAAAAGCTTGAAAAAAAATATATATCTAAAGTATATGTACGATTATGTAAATACGTCATCGTTGTCAAAGACAATGTTTGTTATAACATCTTTTTTATGCTCTCTCTCTCTCTCCCTGAAAAATCGTAATTCCTATTAAAATTGTGATCAAAAGAGTTCCTTGATTTTCTATCCACAAACGTTACACTGCAACCACACCTGTGTACGTACATACAAACAAACCATTAGCATTACCCAGAAGCAAAAAACCATTTACGTCAGCTACAAAAATACTATCAATTTCCATGGAAACAAGGATAGAAAATGTGAGCTGGTCATTATACCTCTATCAACTATTTTACATGGTCTGTAAAAAAGTAAAGAAAGAAAAAAGCATAGTAATAATTATTATAACAAATATATTAAATATCTTCAATGTGTTTGAGAAATATGATTAAGTTTTGTCATCATTATAATGAGTTTTTTTAGTATATATAATCCCTTGTATCGTTTCGTTTGATAACATATTGCATTGCATGTTGTTGTTTTTAATTATTTGACATTATCACTTCTTTTTTGTTTTCCATAACTGGTGATATTCAATATTCTATAGTTATAGCATTATCTTCTGTTTTATTCACCTTTATAGTAACTATAAACTAAAGGATGTTTTTTAATTATATGTTGCTAGGTTTCTAGTTAAACTTAAATGTGCTCTCTCTCTCTCTCTCTCTCTCTCTCTCTCTCTCTCTCTCTCTCTCTCTCTCTCTCTCTCTCTCTCTCTCTCTCTCTCTCTCACACACACATTTTTTATACAAATCTATTCTTCTTTTTTCTAAAAATGGAAGGTCAAATATACCAACCAAATAAAAAAAATTAATGTTCTGACGGGTAATAAAAAAATGAAATATTCAATGTATCTTCCTCATTTCTACAATATAAAATATTTTTTATTATTTCCAACAAAATATAAAATAATTTTTGTATACATATTAAAAAATAAATATTCCTTATAATACTATTCAAAATATTAAAAGAGAAGTATATATATATATATATATATATATATATATATATATATATATATATATATATATATATATATACACACACACCTACAATATTTAATACATTGTTTCATTTAAATATTTTTTTTATATAATTTTCAACAATAAATTGAATAATATTTTACAATTTGTATGAAGCAAAAATATAAAAAATACAAATAACAAACATAATAATAAATTTCCGGATTATTTATTTAACAAATTATATCCGGAATAAACAAAAGTAAATATTTGATAATATAATATATAATTTTATATTGTGTATAACGGGGATAGGGAAAACATAAAAAAAATATATGTATTATTATATTATTTCTTCCTTCCTCTTTTTTCCATTTTATTATCATATTTTGACGTTGGACATCTCATTTTAAGTTGTGGGAGAGAAGCTGCATGTTGGCTAAGAGAGAAGATTTCTGAGTTTTGCATCACTTCTTTGCTTTGCGGTCAGTTGTCTTGGAAAACAGAGAGAGGGGGGTGTAGGGGGGGAAAGGTTTGTGTTTTTCCTTGGCTTGGCACCCTGCCCACCCATCTCACTCTCAACATAATATTTAAAGAAGTAGTAAACGTTTTTTGAGCTTCATATTTGAAAATTTTTAAAATAATCTGCAGAAAATTAAATATATTACGATGTAAAAGCTACATGTTAAGTATAATTATATTATTTGTTATATGTATTATTATTGTAAATTCTATATTTTGCTATAATGAGGAAAAAAATTGGGGGGGGGGGGCTTAATTTTAATGCATATTCTAAAAGAGGACATTGTCCTAAATGAATTGATATATGCGATGTTGTATTTTTTATTTTTAAATAAGGTGTTTTTAATTAGTTTTTTATAAAAATTATTTATAAAAATTCTTAACGGATTCAAAAATTATGAATTTGCATATTAATCGATTCAGGACGATGTCCTCTTTTAGAATATGCAATAAAATCACCCGTTAAAATATTTTTAGTCTTCTTCTTTTAGCCATTACTTCTGTAACTTTTTCTGTCACTTCTTGCATACTAGGACTTTTTTTTTTCTTCTTCTTCTTTCGTTCTTTTTAAAATTAAATTTATACACAATATTTTGATACGAATGCATGAAAACCTTAAAGAAAATTAACGTTATATATAAATCATTATACAACTTGAAATAATAATGATAATTAAATATTTTTAAATAAATAAATATGAATAATAGTTTAATACCACTCTAAGTTAAGCTTGTAGCACGCACCAAAGCTAAATATTCTTATCTTGAGAATCATTTCTTACCACTACCACTTTTCTACTTCATTTTCTTTTCTTCTTTTTTTGTACTTTATTTAGTACAAAATAAGATAAGAGATGTTTTTATTACAAAGTGAAAATATACTTGATAAACAAAATTTTTATCATGATGTTAAGCACACAATATAAAATATATTTAACATTAGCAAAAACATTGAAGATTTTTTTTTCTTTTCTTTTCTTTGAAAACTTACGAGAGTTAAAGAAACAAGTAAATATAAATGAAAATAATATTCTATTATATTTATGTAGTACTTACATTCCTTCATTATTTGTGATATAAATAGAAATTTTTTAAAATGTAAGTTCAGATGTTTTAATTATTATTATTTCACATATTATTATATATACACGAATACACGTATACTGTACACACAAAATTTAAATTTTAATAATAATTTTTAACAATAACAACAACTAGCAACGTTTTTGAACATAAGAAACTTAAATAAAAAGCAGAATGAATAGAAATTCCGTATACTGTATTATTAAAAATTTACTATATTATAAGAAGAGATTGCAATTTTTCTTACATATTTTTGCAAGCGTGCTAAAATAGGAAACTAATATGATTGCTCTGATGCATAAAGGTTACATAACTGTTATATATTTAATAAGGATTAACACAGTAGACAATAATTTGTAATTTAAAGGTCTAGAGAAGTTATAAAATAAATTCTCTAATACAGATTCCACAGTAGCTTATACAGTAGTTCGTCTCAGCTGGAATGTCAGTTTCAATGCGCACCACTTAAAGCCCTTGTCAACTTACTTTTTTTTTCATTAAGAATACTAGACTGATAATTACCATACCTTAATATCCATGAATTAGACACCATCACGTTGATTTTGTATTTATTTTCGTTTATTTTCCTTTTTGCGGTTATATCACGTATCTGAAGTCACAATGTACCTATGGGGCCGTGATAGGGGTAAAGAACTTGAGGGAGGGGCTTAAATTTATCACGTGACCAGAGCGGTGACTTTGATTGGCGGTGGGACACTGTGACGTCAGATACGTGATATAACCGCAAAAAGGAAAATAAACAAAAATAAATACAAAATCAACGTGATGGTGTCTAATTCATGGATATTAAGGTATGGTAATTATCAGTCTAGTATTCTAAATGGTAAAAAAGTAAGTTGACAAGGGCTTTAAGCTCCTGGAGAAGATTGCAAGAACTAGAAGCGTGATATGATTTGCAGCAAATCACTAGTTCTCGCAGTCTTCTCCAAGCGCTGACGTGGCGCACCTATACCGATCTGACTAGAGAACCTTAACAGAGAAGCGACAACATACATGTTTTAGGCAGACCCGCAATACATCTGTTTTGAAAGGCTCGCTAAAAGTACCCAAACTTTTAAGCTAAATGATTGGCTACCCACAAAATTAAAGCTTTCTCATTAGCTAAGAGTATTTCGACTGTCATTTAAGTTTGGGTACTTTTAGCGGGACTTTCAAAACAAATGTATTGCGGATCTGCCTAAAACATGAGGTTGTTGCTTCTCTGCTAAGGTTCTCTAGATCTGACATTGCCGCTATAGGAGATGAACTCAACATCAATTTGACTAAACTTGTTGATTTCTAATTTATTTTCATTTGACCGTTATCGCGTCTCGTGTATGTATAACGTCACAGCAAGCCAATCAGATACGAAGCTGTTTGTGACGTCATATACAGGAGACGCCATAAAGGTTAAATTGCATAAAAAATAAAATTAAGTCCGACCCAATCCATTTTGATTTTATGTATGTTAGGATATAATCTATAATTATAGTGAAAATTTAGTTTGCAAGTTTTCTATTCCTTTAATTATAAGTAGCTTTGTTAACATGAATGTCAATGTATTCTAATATATAAAGCAGCTTATTTCAGTAATAGGAGTATAGTATCTAGTCAGTGTATAATGCAACGAGGGTGTCCCAGTTCAAATTTCCCGCTCTAGTGAAAGTGTCACTCCAAAATGTCATATGCAACTGACATGTGTTATGTAATACAGTTTTATTATTATACTTGGAAAACAAAAATGCACATTTTTATCTCCAATTTTACTCTACAGCAGAGCTACGATAAAACACTAAAAATAAGTGCAGTTGAGCTGCAAATTTATTGCATACGTCAAATAAATAGAAATAAAAAATAAAGGGAAAAAAAATCTCATCTGCTTTAAAAACAAAATTGTTTTTTTTTTTTTTTTTGTGGTTACAATAGTTGACAAAAAATATACTTTTTTAAAAAAAATTTACTGAATTAGCATAAAAACAAGGATCTATATCAAATTAGTAATGTAAAAAAAAAAAAAAAGAAAAAGAAGAAGAAGAAGAAGAATATGACATATTCTACATTACTGTACATCAAAATTTCATTTACAATTTTCAGTCAAAGTTAAAAAAAAAAATGTAAATGTAAATGAATTTAAACTATATAAAATTATGCAACCAGTTTCTTTCATTTCACATTTCAAAATAAAACATAGAATCTCTCTCTCTCTCTCTCTCTCTCTCTCTCTCTCTCTCTCTCTCTCTCTCTCTCTCTCTCTCTCTCCTATACTTTTTTTTTTGTAAATATTAAAAATGGTAACGTACATGAATTTGCTCTCAAAATGTCTTCTCTAGTGGTTTTATTTGTTTTGAATTAATTTGCATCTTTCACATGTAATTATACTTGACCATTTTACTCCCTTAATGAAAATCCAATTATATTGATTTTTTTTTTCTTCATCCTTATTCTCCTTTTAACAAACCATCTTGTTGTCCTACATGGGTTATAAAATGTAATTATATTTTACTTTACTTATTTAATTGAATATAACGCTCGAAGAAATTCAAATTTATTACTTTCCCGTGCAGCATTGATTTTTGTTCTTCTTATTCTTTTTTTTTTTATATATACCATTGAAAAAAATAGAGAGGGCTACCATTAAAATAAAAATTGTTTATAAATTGTTGAATTTAACGAAAAGCCTTATTAGAAATATAAAATTTCAACCCCGCATCATAAAAACTATCGTACAAACAAACCATCTATTATCATTAAATGGTAACACATCATAAATTTTAGATATTAAGGTTATTTTTGGTTCAAAGTACTTCTGTTTTAAAAATCAGATTCAATATGGATGACTACTAAATTTTTTAGCTAATTGCAATTTCTGGTCTCTCTCATTAGTATGTAATAACATGTACATGTACAAAATTATTTAATTATCCACTTAAACTTAATTAAAGGTAATGATGAAAGTTTTCTTTTTATTTTTACTCTCAAAATCACCTTATAATTTGTTTGTTCTTTGTTTAATTTTTCTTTTTAAAAAAAGGAAGAAAAAAGGCAAATTATAAACTGTACTTTCTCCCTCTGATTTTTCTTTTTCTCTCTCTGTCTCTTCCTCTTTTTGTCCTTATATTATTTTTTTTTATGGGCAAAATTCCAAATTGCATCATTAAATATAAAAAAATGTTTATCTAAGTGTTTATATATATATATATATTAATATATATATATATATATATATATATATATATATATATATATATATATATATATTATATATATATATATATATATATGTGATGTGTGTGTGTGTGTGTGTGTGTGTGTGTGTGTGTGTGTGTGTGTGTGTGTGTGTGTGTGTGTGTGTGTGTGTGTGTGTGTGTGTGTGTGTGTGTGTGCGTGTGTGTGTGTGGGGGGTGCATATTTATTTTAATATTATTGATAAAATTATTTTTGACTTGTTTCCAATTTTTTTTCTTTTTCATGTAATATATAAAAAAAAACTTTTAATACGACCTTTTAATATTTCATGTATATACAATTAGGCTGTTATATTATGTAAGGCACTTTTTTTTCTTTCTTTCTTTCTTTTTTTTATGGCGAAGAAGAAGACTACAAAATAGTAATGAAAAAAATATGAATAGCATGGAAGCTGTTGTAAGATATTATACAGCTCATCCATATTCATGTTTATTATAAAATGTTCTCCACCAAGTTGACAAAAGATTTTCACTAATATTTTCACTCAAGAGGTTTTAACTTTCTTAACATTTTGTCGTTCATTTTATTATTATTTTTATTATTTACCTTCTTCTTATAACACTAAAAAGAAAAATAATTGTGTCAGGGTATAACGATTAAAAAAAATGCAAGGTAAACTTTTTTGAACAATTATTATTTGAATTTTAATATTATCTCACTCTTGATATATTAAACATGAAAAATATTTTTAATTGGATTTTGTTATACGCATATGACAACTTCACATGGAAAAGCAAAAAAAAAAAAATAATAATAAATTATAAAAAAAAAATATCCACAGGTTAAGTTGTATTTCATCTTTAAATAAAAATTTCAAAGTAGTGATATCGTAGACAAAGTTGTTTTTTTAATGTATTTATTTTTATTTTCATCTTTGAAATAGATCGCCGTACTCATAACAGTGATGCTGACAGAGTATTCTCTCTCTCTCTCTCTCTCTCTCTCTCTCTCTCTCTCTCTCTCTCTCTCTCTCTCTCTCTCTCTCTAAATCTCCACTTGTCTTATCCACATTAAAATCATTCCGTGCTGTTCAGTAGACATTTTCTAGTTCATAAATATGAAGAAACCTTTGTAGTTACACTCATTATAATTTTACTGTTTATAATTTTTATTGAAATTTACTAAATGTCAAAATACTTTAAATAATAGTAAAAAAAAAAAAAAAAAAAAAAAAGCTCTTGATACCATGCAAGTTATATTAGAAATAAAAGAATTGGAATATTTTAGAAGAAAAAAATCTTAAAACACTTTTGAAATATAAAAAAATTATATATATTTTTTTTTCGTGAAAGTTTATAAAGAAAATTATTTCAAAATTTATGATATTTGCAAGTAAAATTGAGAGATCATTTTGGCAAAGACTTACTTTGCGTATTGTTTATGTTTTTATCGTAAAGTGAGTCGAGCGAGGTATATATATATATATATATATATATATATATATATATATATATTAAGAGAGAACAATTGCTGTCACGCACAATCAACCGAGATGATAAACTTGAATGTCAAGTGCAAATGACAAATGACAGAAAAGACGAAGAAATAATTCCACAATTGAAACAATCAGAAACAATGTATTTGTATGATAATATAGTGCTTTAAAAACAATGCTTTATAAGAAAGGAAAATGATACTCAACTCAGACAAAAATTTATTTTATTTACTTTATAACGAAAAAAAAATATTTAAGGTTCATAAAATGGTTCTTGAAAAAAGCAATATTTTTTCTATTTTTATTTCATAATACTTATCGAGTACTCATTTATTCATCTGTATAGGTATTTGTTGTTAAAAGTAATTAATTTTACTTTTTTTGATTTGAAGTTATATCCCATACTTAAAAGATTTATTACCACAGAATATAGTAATAGCATATAACATAATATAACAACATATAATTTTCATTAATGTCATATATATGTCATAATCATAATTAATATAAACTTATGATTACTATTTTGTCTTATGTAATCAAAAGAACGTCTTAATAAAATATTTGTCGCGTATGTGAAGGTAACATAATATATGACATTTCAAGCTGTTTATAAATAAAATAATTACAAATTTTGATATTCAGTTTTAAACATTTACATAGAAATAATAAAACCTTATTATTATATAATATCTATAACAAAGTGAAATTCGGAATGACTTTATTTGAAATAGTTTATTTCATTATTTTATTTTTAATGTGATTACTAAAGACTAGAGAGAGAAAAGTATATAATTGGTTCAAGGTGGATCCGATTTAATTGAGGATGGTAACCCTGTTTTACGCCAATCACATTAATTACCTATCCCTTCGTCTTCTTTCTTATTTCCTTTCTTCTTTTTTTATATTCTTTTTCCATCTCTCTCTCTCTCTCTCTGTCTCTTAGGCCTTTCTCTTTTGCTTCCATTATTTGATCACTAAGTAAAGTCGAGAGAGAGAGAGAGAGAGAGAGAGAGAGAGAGAGAGAGAGAGAGAGAGAGAGAGAGAGAGAGAGAGAGAGAGAGAGAGAGAGAGAGAGAGAGAGAGAGAGAGAGAGAGAGAGAGAGAGAGAAAGAGACTTCATTCTACTAGCTCAGTTTGAACACAAAAATGCATTAACTCTTAAATCAATTTACTCACCCGCCAAGCTACAACAAAATAAAAGTTAAAAAGTTTACTTTTTTTATATATAAAAATAAAATTATAATGGATAGTTTCTTACACATGTTATAAACTAATTTATTTTGACGTTATATAAAAATGTGGTGTGTTACATTCTTCTACGCAGTTTTTTAACTTTATTTTTATATAATATCAATTATACAAGAAGTGTTAACAATAATTAATAGCAAATAAAAATACATTACAATTTATTACACATATTACTGTTTATATAGTTTTTGCTGCATATATTTAATATAAATTTATTAAGTAAATGAAAACAGTATACAAAATATCCATAGTGAAAACAATGATAACATTTTGCAGAAAAGCTCATTAAAGAGGAAGAAACATAAATGTCAAACAATATGATGAAAAAAAAAAGTCCAGTGTTTTTCCCGATTATAAATTGCTTTATTATAAAACAAGAAGTTTGCAGAAATAAAGGGAGAAGAAGAAGAAGAGAAAAAACTGAAGTTAAGAGATTTAATAAATAAATAAATGTTTTTATGTGACGTTTGTACACAAATAGTATTATACTTGAGTATGAAGAGACCACTTTTGCACTCTCATAATATACTTTTGCTTCATATCATTGCAATCAAAATAACATTGAACAAAATAAAAAAGCAAATATACTTGACTTTTAATAGCTTCTTCTTTAAAATATGTATAATATATACTTTTATATTTTTATTATTTGTACAGATTTCTTTTTTAATGCATGAATATAATTAATGTATATATACATGATATGAAGGAACCACTTTGTTCTCGTATTGTTTCTTTAGCATTTTGTAAATTTAATACTGTTATTATACTTTAGTTAACAATTGTTAAATTTTGAAAAATCTTTTTTTTTTTTTTTTTTTTTTTTTTTTTACTTTAATTAGTAATACTAAAGTATGAGTATTTAGGAGTTTAAAAAATCATTATAATAAGACTTTGTTAAAATAATAATAATTAGGGAATGGTAAGAATTATGCATCGATGCCTCCGCGCCCAAAAGAAGCATCTACACTTTCCACATTTGCAGCGCGTGGAGCATGTGCACTTTCCACCGTGAAGCATCTGCAACGTTAAGTGAATGGCCGCTAGTCCACTCACCATGCTGCGGTGAAGGTGTAGATACTCCACTCGTTGCAAATCTGGAAAGTGTAGATGCTTCTTTTTGGCGCGGAGGCATCGGTATGACATTTTAAAGTTGGGATTATAGTATTAAATTTCAATTCAATTAAGAAAATACTGTATAAAAATATATCTATACTTGCATTAATACCAATGCTCTTTGTTACACTATGTTTGTTATTATTAATGTTTTTCAGATATATAATGGTCAATGCTATTGATATTTCAATTCTAACCATGTTTAAGTTAGGTAGTAGAGTGGGCCAGACATTTTTCAGGCCTAAACCTTGCCTTGCCTTGCCTTGCCTTTCATTTTTTTTTTTTTTTTTTTTTTTTTTAATGAAGACGAATTTTATTAATTTATATATTGACATCATATTTAATGCACTTGGAGACCATACTGGAGTACTGAATAACATTGCTGAGCATAGCACAAACTTCTTTTCAGCCAATTTCTTTTGGGAAATTGGTTAATTTTTTGTTGATGTTATTTTTCTCACATACTTGAGGTACTAATTCAACATATTTACATCATCAATGCTCTCAAAAATATTGCATAACGTTTTTAATCCGTCAAAATGAGTTATTTTCCTATGCCACCTATGTTATTGAGTTATCCAACACAGCGTTGACTTTAACATGAATGCATAGACCCTACACTATGTAGGTATTTATAGTATTACAATCACCATAAATGTAACAATTAAAACTTTTTTTTTTTTTTTTTTTACTTTTGCACAACAAAAAGCATGTGTGAGCAATCCGCCAAGCTCCCTGTGTTATTTTACTACGCAACACTTAAAGGAATAGACCAGAGAAAAACATAAGAATTTATATAACAAAACACTTGATGGGACTTACATAAATAACTTTAGTGTGTCTCTAAACCCAACTGTAGATCTGTAGCAATGATCTGAAATGTCAATTTATGCAACCCGCACAACTTTTTCATACTAATTTTTGCATATTTCTGACGTCAGAAACATGAATAGTCACGCAAATTGCATACTTTACAGCATTTTCAATCTTTCTCGTGGAGCTACATTAGCATTCTGGTAAAAATTGTCATCAGTTTTGTAGATCCCATTTCGTGTTTATTCATTAAAACGCACATGTTGTTTTATGAGGTCTATGGCTTTTTAAACCTATAAATTAGGAATAAATCAGATGTTTTGCATGCTCATATCTTTAGGGTGAAAACTGAAGATTTACCATCACGTTCTCTCTCTCTCTCTCTCTCTCTCTCTCTTGGGAGAAGATTTTACAAAATCTTCTATTTCATATATATTCTTAAATAATCTACAGTTCTTAGATTTTAAAAGAAAGAAAGAAAAATATATTTCAATTTAAATATGGCATGGAAAGAAAAACTCGTTATTTTAGTAAAAATAATAAATATATATTATAAAAACAAAAACTTTAAACAAATAAATTAGGATAATAAGCAATTAACTAAGTAATATACAGTATATTAAATTAAATTTGATCTATAATAAAGTTTAAATAAAAGAAGTATTTAAGACCCCATTGTTATTTACATTGTTGTTGTGTTGACTTTTGTAATCTGAATTCATTTACAAACAAACACAAGGAAGGCATAGTAAATTTTACGAGAAAGAGGAAAAAGAGACTATATAGTATAGGGTGCTTTTGTGGTGAGAAAAGAGAGAAAAGGAAAAGAAATCAACTATTCTAATTATGTAGTGTCTCAAAGGACTAAAACTCTAAGATAAGCTTTAATTTCACACCGCGTCACCTTCCATGTTTTTCCATTAACATTGCAGCTTTATATAAGAAGGGAAAAAAATGTTAGTTGCTATTTTGTCTTAAATTTCAAGAAAAGTTTCAGCTTACATTTAATTGTATTTATTTATTACATTCTGAATTTTAGTAACCATCATATTTTTACGCATATAAATTGTAAGTGTTGCAAAAGTATTATATTATAGTGTGATAAATTCATGATAGTGAAGCGTGATGAAGGTGTGTATAGGTAGATATAATTTATTATAGTTTAAATTATATGATTTAAGTGAAGTAAAAGTACTATGTAATTCTAAATACAGTGCAATTGATTCATTATTTCCATAAATCTGATCAAATATTTGCATCGTAACCATAAGGGTCATTTTTAAATTCATTTAGAAAGGTTTAAAACACTTTATGAACATCTTTGAAATACCTTAGAAAGACGATAGGGATACCTTAAACATTACTTATATTATATCATTAAGACATAAAAATACAGGAAAATGTGCTTATTTTGTACTTAATTTAAGAGTTCTAAAAACTTTTACTATAAGTCCATTACAAAACTTTATAATATACCGTAGTATGAAGTTCAACAATCCTATAACATTTTAAATTCATATTTTAGTTTTCAAATCCAAATATTAGATATACACATATTTTATTTTTAGTTAAGAAACGCTTCTTTACTTGGCAAAATAGTTTTAAGGGAGTAGGGTACCGACCTTATATCTAAAAAACTAGAAGTGTTTTGGGTCTAAATTTGGTGTCATTGTGTAGCTAACGGCACACCTAGCTCTGATAAAAATTACATGCTGTTTGACCGTCCCAAAAAAAAAAAAAAAAAAAAAAATTGAAATTAACATTGGGCATTACAGGCTTATTAATTTCAAAAAATCATAAAAAATTAATTTGCACGGTGACCCCCTAAAATTTTTATTTGAAATTGTCTTAAGCCGAAGTATCATTGTGCAAAATTTCAGCTTTTTTTGACGAGAAAAGTTTTAGTCTAATTGCCGACGTCGGTCCCCTACTCCCTTAATTTGCCTATACAAATGACATAATGGTAGTGGGAAAAAAATAAATCATAAGAATCACATTGAAAATTTGCCGTGAATGCTTTATTGATTAATATTGGTGTGTTAAATATTCTTTTCGATCACATCAATAATAAATATTCGTTCAAATATGATTTATTCATGTACATATAATAATATATTTATTTTTACTAATAAATTATTACTTATTAATCTTATTAACATCTAAATTCAATGAATAAAAGTCAAACTAGTTTCTTACAAATACTAATAGTTCAATATAAAAAATATACAAACACCGCAGTTCTAAAGAAGTTTATCAATGAGATAAGAAACCTGGCATGAAGCAACATGCATATAACTGCAATTTGTTAAATATTATAAATTATAACAATTTTATTTTTATTTATAAACATATATATAACTACAAATGTCAAATCAAGACATTTTTATAAAACTTTTTCTAGAAAGAAGATTTTATTTATGAATATATTAAAAAAAAATTGTGTATTTTATAAAGATATATAGGAAGTGTTATTTTTTTATTTTTAAAGAAAATAAAAAAGAAAATTTCGAGCTGGAAAAGAATTTTTGCTAAGTCATTCGTGTGTTGTTTTGAGAAAAAAAAAGAATGAGAGGGTACGAGAGTGCCAAATAAATAAAACACCCCAAACCAAGAAGAACCCAACTTGACTTTCGCGCTTCTCATACCAACGTACTTTGTAAGTAAACTTTAAAAAAAAAAAAAAAAAATCATCACGCTTTCCAGTTAATGCTCTACTATAAATATTTATTTTGTATAAATAATCTTATCATTTTTCTTTGCCTTTTTCTTTTATATTTTCATTTTATTCTAATTTTTAAGTAGCTAAAAAAATTCAAAAAAATACATATGCGTAAAAGAAAATGAAAACATCTTTATATATATATATATATATATATATATATATATATATATATATATATATATATATATATATATATATATATATATATATATATATATATAATATATTATATATAATATAATATATATTTAAAATAATTATTTGGAAAATAAAAGTTGACTTTTTATAAATATAAATTTAAAGAAAAAACCTAGGAGTATCTTTTTATAGCGTATTGTTAAATAAAATAAACAAAAACTAAAAACTAAACAAAAATAATGATGATATTATTTATATGGAAGAAATTTAAGTAGAAAGAAAACTTCAGAAACAGCCATTTAACTTTAATATCGTACTTATAAAGAATTATATTTTAAGTAATTTACACATTAAACACAACTTTTGCTGTTAATAATGAAATGATGGCTGAAATAACCTAACCTTATAATTGACTCTTTAAATTTTGGTGTACATCCGGTTCAAAACGATTATTCTTTTCTCTTTGTTTCTTTTTATTAAAAAACGATAAATATTTTACTATCCGATTCAAAAGTTTTTATTCCTAATTTTGGACTCAAGCGGACACTTTGTGACTTAATCAAAATTAAATTGTCTCATTTATCTACGTTATTGTCTTCGTGTGACTTTTTTTTCCGTCGTCAAACAGATAGAAAAATCGCACAAGATCAGAAATTATAACCCTTTTTTATTATTATGACCGATCTTCTTGCGTGATCAAATAGAATATTGGGGAAAAAAAAACAGAAAAAAGCTAAATAGTAAAAGTTCTATCACCCTGTTATTAAAACTTAAATACATAACTGTATATTTTGCATAGGAATTTTAGTTGAAGGGGGTATAATATCAAGATTCGAATCAGTAGGTAAATTTCGTAAATTTTTATAAAAAAGAAGTTTTTTTTTTTTTTTTTTTTTTTTTTTTAGTATAATGTAAAATAGATGATATATTTAATAAGACATTACTATATAGCCATCCTATGTATTATACAATTTTAGATTCCTTTCTCCAAAATTACGTAATTTTTTTTCGTATTTAAATATATTCATGTAAAATGTAAAGGATTAAATAATAAAAATATATAAAAATCTCAAAAATATAATTGTATAGATATAGCAAGTTAAGAAATGAAAATAAAATAACAATAAAACACAAATTCACTTAAAATAAGGAATATTAATTCACAAAAACATTTTAGTACTCGACTGGCGTTATTGTTAATTTATCTCAATTTGTTGTGAAATTTATAATTACGTTATTTTTAATGGCCTTTATTCCATATAGTTTTTATAACAACAGAATTATACAAGAATATAAACAGTTTTTTATGTCATTACTTTGCGCAATTTTAAAGTGCAAAATAGATTACTATGTCTAACTTTTAATACTTCATGACGTATATAAAAAGATAAAAATTGTATAAAGATACTTTTTCTGTATGGCACATAGTTAATGCAATAAAGTGGTGCAAGTAGAAGTGCATCTGTTTATAAAACTGTTGTAAAAATTTACATAATTTTTATCTCCATTAGATCACAACAAATATAATCAAAATGAATTTAAATTTAAATTAAATCCTAAGTATAAGTATACTTAAGTTTTTTTTAGTTTCTGTTATTATTGTTTAATCTAAATAAAAAAAATATATAGGGGAATGGTTTATAATTTGAAAATTTTGTCACTTCATATTTAACGCTCTTAAATCTTCAATGTAAATAATTTTGATTTCTCATACACGTCACCACCGGTAAAAAGCATTGTTTTTTACCGGCAAATATATGTATAAATAATCATTTTTTTTATGACATGACACTGCAAATTGCAAAACTATGCATTTTTGCTTTATCAATGAACATGATACCTCCATCCCGGGGCGTATCCAGGGGGAGGGTTTTGGGGTCTGGACCCCCCCCCCCCCGTCAGGTATGAAAAAGCATAGGAAAAGGGGGTGGCTTCCCCCATTTTCCTGCTCAATATAGGCTGGACCCCTCCCGTCGCAAAATCCTGGATACGCCCCTGCCTCCATCAATGCTTGTTACTAGTGGTGACGTAACCAATCACCGAGAAAAAGATAGCAGACTCCTAATTACGTTCCTTAGTATTACGGCATCATCCTTAAACAAGTGAATTCTGAAGAAAAAGAAAAAAAATGTTAAGAATGGATAAATTTAAATTACGCAAATAAATATAACAAATTATACTACGTAAAAGAAAAAGTGAAACTTTTTAACACCAGTCAATGAAACAATAGTATAAAAGGTTGTTTTTTACTTTTAGTCATATCATAATATAGTTTTTACAATTATGACTTTCAGAACTTCAATGACGTTCTACTATAGTATACTTACGTTTGAGAAATATAATTCACATTTGGATACATGCCAAAATTTTGTCATTACAATAAAAGTGCAGACATTTGAAATTACTAATCAAAGCCAAAATCAAGACTAAAATTGTCGTTTTGTTTAACGTATTATGTCACTGTTATAAAATTTCATTTCACTTTTATTATTATTATTAAAAATAAATTGTATGAAATGCCTTTTGAATGCTGCATGAGTGTTTTTGTGCTAAAGCCATATTGGTATACAATTATTTAACGTCTTATACATTTTAATCACATTCAATATGAAGTTACGTAATTGAGTTACTGAATATCATCACTTCTTCAACTATCATAAAGTAACACACAAGTTCTTGCTCAAGGAAAGCCGTACTTTAGCTTACAATATGACATCAACTCAGCTATAGTAAAATTAAGTCATAGCTGACTCTTGCGTCAATAAATCCCATCATATGCTGGGATTGAACCAATTACAAGGCCTTTATGATTTTATTTGCGTTTTTTTATGATAATTGTTTTTAATATAAAAAGCTGACACAGAGCTTAGTATGTGTGAATCAATAACTAAATTTTCTGTTATTGTAACAAATATCCACCATCCTTGTAAACAAATTTACCAAAAAAAAAAAAAAATAAGTTATGACAAAAATAAAACTGGAAAAAAATCAATAAATATTTACAAAGTTGTTGAGGATTACATTCAGTTTTGACCAAATTTTTAGTACCCCCCCCCCATCTACTTGTCACTGACTTTTGAGACTTTTAAGCAAAACCAGCAGTTCATGCTAACGGTTAATTTTCTTTTGAAACACATTTAAAATGCAATAAACAGTATGCATTGAGCTAAACTTATTTTTCAACAAAATTTTCATCTTCATTTCAGAAGTGAATTATCCTTTAAAAAAATTATCAATTAAAGCTGTCATATGTATAATAGAATTTTAAACACATTTGAAAACAATTAGACGACCAAAATCTAGAAATATTGAAACTATATAAAGTTCTTTCTTTATTTAAGAACTCCTACAATTGAACTTTAATATCATATAAGAATATATTTTGAAGGTTTTAAATAAGATACAATGTAAACATGTTAAAAACGGGTCCATTGACACACTTATATAGAAAATAACAAGTATATTGAATGTGGTGTTAGGTGTTAGTTTTCTTGGTTAACTTTTATAGTGAGGCAAATATAAGTGTATTCTTCAGTGGAACCTGAAGGCACGTTCTTATATAGTATGAGATCTTCTCTCTCTCTCTCTCTCTCTCTCTCTCTCTCTCTCTCTCTCTCTCTCTCTCTCTCTCTCTCTCTCTCTCTCTCTCTCTCTCGTGTTGGTTGGAGTTGCTGCTTGTTTCATTCCTATCACGCTTCTTTCTGTCTTACTGTCCACAACACGCACCCCTGGTGCTCTTCTATCTCTCTCTCTCTCTCTCTCTCTCTCTCTCTCTCTCTCTCTCTCTCTCTCTCTCTCTCTCTCTCTCTCTCTCAACATAAACTGTCAGCACTACACACTAGCACCCTCAACCTTTCACTTCTACTCTTGACTAACAACATCAAAATTATACCACAAAACAAAAATGTTCAAATTTTCAAGGGAATTTAAAAGAAACGAGAAATAAAAGCAAAGTAAAAAGTTTTAGTTAAATTTGAGTTGCAAATGATAAGGTATAATATAACGTTATTTTATTTTCATATACATAAATTTCATTTTTTGTTAATGAATTTTGCCTTAAGAACAGAAATTCAAACTGTAGATTTTTTAGTATAAATAATTTAATAATTGCAAAAAATCGTTTGTGTTCAGAAGTCTTTATTTACTAAATATTTATTATTGACATAAAAACAAATGATCTTGAAAGTGTTTTGTTTGAAAAAATTAATAACTACAAAAAGTAAAAAAAAACTTTAAGTACTGCAAAAAAAAAAAAAAAAAAAAATGAAATGAAATGAAATGAAATGAAATGAAATGAAATGAAATGAAATGAAATGAAATGAAATGAAATGAAATGAAATGAAATGAAATGAAATGAAATGTAACATTTAAACTTTGTTATTTCAAACCCATGCATATAAAAGAAGATATATTTTTAACTTCTTTCACTTTGAAATATACATACATTACGTAATTCATTATGCAAATGATAAAATTTCAGTGTTCTTTTTTGTCAATTTAGAATATGTATTGTAATTAAAAAATAAATATAAACTAAAACTTTTTTAAACGAAGTAAGTTTGTTAATTTTTTTGTCCACTTTTTTTTTTTTTTTTTTTTTTTTTTTTTGCTACATATAAATTGTTTAGTTTAGAAAATAGTTTTTATAAAAATTTAGCTTAAAAACAGTCTATACTTTCGACCTAAGTATACCCATCCTTATATAATATTTTTGTAATATTATAATAATATTCTATCATTATTATTAAAATATTTAAAAATATTTAAGAATTTGCGTTAAAATCTGACAAATAATCTTTAATCTTTTTGGTAAAAAATATATATAATTTTAATTTAAAAAAGTTTAAAATTACATATTTTGTCTGTTAAGCAGAAAAAAGATGAAAAGAATAATTCTTACACATTTTTTTACAATGTGTTCAAGATTCTTTTTTTTTCTCTCTCTCTCTCTCTCTATCTCCCTAGCTTTATTTATTCATACCTGATGCATGTCTCAAGTGAGAAAAACTCAAAGTTTTTATTTGCTATGAGAAGAAAAAAATACATGACTTGAAATAAGTCTAGAATATTTCTCGTCACGAGAAGTAATTTCTCTACTTAAGACATATTTTTGATGGTAAAAAATATTCATCATGTCTTCTTACTTACAGAATAATCCAAAAATGACGAAGCTTTACTTCGTCATGAAGTTGAAAGTATTGATGTAAAGTCTTAAAGAAAAATAGCTACAATCATATTCAAGTAACAATATATATATATATATATATATATATATATATATATATATATATATATATTTTTTTTTTTTTTTTTTTTTTTGCAAAAAATAATAAAAATTGGATGGTTAAATAATGATAACAACAAAAACTTGTATTACTTTTCATCTGACGTTGAAAAAAAAAATGTTATAAAAATAGTTCTGGATTTCAATTTTTCAAGAACAAACATTTAAAGTTGTGCAAATAATACTGAAGTTTCAATATATTATTATAGAGCTAAATTTTTTAAGCAATTAATTTGATTGACATGCATATCGAAATGCAAACTTTAGTTGGTTTTTGTATTTTATATCTTGTTGAACGTTTTCTGTCTGAAAGATAATCTTTTACATCTCTCTCTCTCTCTCTCTCTCTCTCTCTCTCTCTCTTTCTCTCTCTCTCCATGCAAAAAGTAAAGATAGGGTCAAGTCAGTTCTCAACCAAGTAAAATCTCCTCTTTTTCTTTTTCTTTTTTTTTTAATTCTCTCCTTTCATGGAAAATGCTTTTACAAATTAGAAACTAGAAGCTGCTTGTTCGCACTTGTAAAGTTCTCTCTCTTTCAACTTTTTACCCTATTTGCTTTTTCTTTTGACTCAAAACGTTTAAATATTGAAAATATAAAACTTTTGGTATATATATATATATATATATATATATATATATATATATATATATATATATATATATATATATATATATATATATATATATATATATATATTATAACATTTTATATTTAATTTCATTCTGCTTACAACATTATTATATGTACTTTGTAAAAATTTATTTTCAAACAATTTTAAAGATGATTAAATTAACTTTATTAAAGAGCTTGTAGTGTTAATTTAATTGTACTATCTTAAAATATGAAAGTGTTTGAGTTTACACTTGTTTCATTTTTTAATAACAATTTTATTTGCATTAATTTTTAATTACAGTAATATACAAATTATTTAACTTACACAATATCTGTAAAGTTAAAGTGAAGTTAAAGTTTGAAGATATAGAAGTCTTGTGTCTTGAAATTCAAAAGTGGAATTTCAACATTTTAGATTAAGTATTGAATATTTAGATTAAGATGGAGTCTGCAAAATTTCATGATCCAAAATTTTGCACTGTGATTTCTCCTTAAGTTTTACACATTTGGCGTTGTCTTGGTATGAAGTATCACTGTTCAAACAAAACAAAATAAAAATTCTAAATTAGCATAACAAAATTTTCTATTGTGATATAATTTTATTTGCATATACATCTATTAATCAAATCATGAATACCCAATAATATGTATATAAGCCGTATTATCAGTCACGATATTCATCATTAATAAGGTTTATTATTATTAATGTGTAATTGCAAAGACGCAGTCTCACAATAAAATAATCCAGACATCAAATTTTTCATGGAGTTTAATTAAATGTTTCTAAATTTTTGTGTTGAGTTATTTTACTTTAATATTTGATTTTTTAAATTTTAAACTCTCGTTTCTTCTAAAAGAAATAAATTACGATGCATTTTTTTTTTTTTTTTTTTTTTTTTGCTATTATTATTTCAAGGAAGAAAAGAGACTTAATTTACGAGCCAATTATATCTGCTCAATGCTGTACAGCAAAGTACTTTTCACCACAAGAAATGAAACTACTTGCACACTACAAGGTCACTCAAATTTACAACATACATAGTAAAAGCAGTTGACCCCAAACAATCAAGTAATATGCTGTATAAGTGCATTATGTAAGTTGGAAAACATAATTTTTTCCTTTTTTTTTCATCCTTCTTTTTCTTTTTATATTTTCTCATTTTCTCTTAAATGAATATTTAATAATGTTTATATATATATATATATATATATATATATATATATATATATATATATATATATATATATATATATATATATATATATATATATATATATATACGTAATACGTATATAATATTTGATCAGGCAATATAGAAATTTAGTTTTCTAAAAAAATATCCTCACATCATAAAAATGTTATGTCATAAATGTTTACAAAATTAGCTAGACCAATTTGTACATTTTTATAAATATAGAAACATAAAAAGAAAAAAAATCATGGAAAGAGAGAACAAAAGTTTAAAATAACAAAATATTCAGTTTATTATTTAGGTATATATATATATATATATATATATATATATATATATATATATATATATATATATATATATATATATATATATATATATATATATATTGAAGTACGTAAAATAAAAGTTAGATAAATAAAAAATTGTTGAGATCAACTGGGAGCTATAAAGTTTAATGGTAAACAAAAAAAAAAGTTGTTACAGCTTTTGTGCTGACAGTTTTAGGTCGCAAACTTTGTACATTTGTTGAAAAACATTTTTGAATTTTTTTACCCTTCAATTCTAAAATGTTGGATTGCATCACTATACCATACACTTATTTTTATACCTTTTTTATACATATATATTTTTTTATTATTCAATATTGTGTACATTATATTATTTTTACTTCATTGAATTCTTTTTATCTATATTTCAAAACTGCTTATAAATTTTCATTTTTTTTTTGTACTTTAATCTTTAATCACAGAATAATTTAATAAATAATTTTATTTTTCATTCATTTTTTGCAACTAACATGATAGTATTAAATTAAATACATAAATTTACTTTAATAAATTTAAACTTTGGTTATCAATTTAAAGTGTTGCATATTTAAGTATTCAGTCTATAGAGTAATTTTATATTGAATGCGCATCATCGCCATCTTGACAGGGACAAACAGAAAAGAAAAACGATAATATGTTTTTCTTATTTCAAAATATAAGTTAAAGCTACCGTTTAGACCAAACAACATGCTCTTAATTCATTGAACAGATAATTGGACACAATTTTCAAGTTTTACAAGTATACCCAAATTTATTCTCGCAAGAAAGCGAGAAAGAACTGTAAAGTAGGAAAAACTTACTGTATAACCATCGTGACGTTAGAGTTGTCAGAGTGCAATAGAAAAAGTTGTGCGGGCTGCATAAGCCAAAAATTCCCTTAAAAAGACCGACCTAACAACATGCCATAAAACACAAAATGGGACACCCAATACTCCCAATAGCATGTTTAATTTTTACTATTACTCAAATGTAACCCTGCAAGAGAGCGCCAAAAAATTGTAAAGTAGGCAAAATGCACAAATGAACATTTCTGACGACAGGATTTTTCACATTCAATAGAAAAAGTTGAGCAGGTTGCATAAGCTGAAAATTTGATAACACATTTGTAGTTTTTTTTTTTTTTTTTTTTTTTTTTAATAAAACCCTTTGAAATTAGTTCTTGGACAAAATAATTGTATTTTTGAAAATCCCTTTTAATGTTTAATAAATTAAAAATGCATGTTGTATGGTCTGCACGGTTCCTAATGAAGGAACATTTAAGGCGGTACAATTGGGCTGCTGGGCAAAATAATTATAGTTATGAAAATCCAAAATTTTGTGTTTATTGACGAAATAAAAAAGCACGTTAACTGTCTGATTGATCGTTTTCATTAACACCTATTTCTTTACAGTTAATATAAAATATATTTTATGTTTATACTTTAAGAAGAATTTATGCAGGTAAATCAAATTTATTTTTGAAATAGAATTCTACAAATTTGAACGATTTCCACAAAGAAAACAGTATTATGTATTGTTGACAGTTGTCTCGGGACAATATGTTTTTTATGTTTCCTTTACCAATATATTTTGTTTATTGATATAACATTATTATTTTTCAAAACGAGCATACAGTACATAAAAAATACCACTTTTTAAAAGTTTTTTTACTTTTTTAATTGTTCAGTGTCTTAAAAATGAACTCAAACATGACGATAAGTATAAAAATGCCATTAAAGAACTGTAAAAAAAAACAGCACTCAGTAAAAAATATGTATAATATATAATAATAATAATAAAGACGTGTATACTTACTTGAATTCGTCATCGCAGTATATAAAATACGTTAAAAATACAAAACAAGAAAAAAATTATATATGTATATAATATAGTTAATATTACAGCTCATGCGACACTTTTTTAATGAGTATAATATTTTCTTGGGTGCGAGATTGTGAATGTAAAGCCAGTTATTATTATTACAAAAGCAACTCTTATCTTTTTTTACTGCGCGACGCTTTCTCTTCTCTATACGTGAGCTTGCATTTTTACACAAAAATTAGCATTAATGTAATGCGAAATTTGCGGCTATCGAACTTTAGAAAATGTTATTTCGATTATCTTATAATATAGTATTTATAATAAAACAAAACAAACCCTCTCCCCATCTTTTTCATTTTTTTTTTTTTTTTTTTCGTCTTTATATATCATAACTTCAATAATAATAATAAACATGTACAATATTTAATTATAGTAGGTCTTGTTTAAATTTTATAATATAACTTCTAAGCACGCTTCTAAGCTTCTAAGTTCTAACACTATTAAGATATAGCTACATCATTATTTAAATCCATTAAAATCACTATAATATATTTATTTTTATAATGTATTTAATGAGTTTAATAATGGATGAAAGGTGCATTTTATTTTTATTTTTGAAAAGAATAATGATAAAATTTTATATATAATGTGTATAATATAAATATAAAACCATTAATGTGATATAATTTAAATCCTATATGCATTTTCAACTTTAATTAATCCAAAGCTTAAAGATATTTATATAATTAAATTCTTTTGGTTAGATTTGAAAATAAATTGTGACACTTTGCTATTTTATTTCAAATGGGGGTAAATTTCTCTCTCTCTCTCTCTCTCACACACACACACACACACACACACACACACACACACACACACACACACACACACACACACACACACACACACACACACACACACACACACACACACACATACAATTACTCACTCTATTGCTTTACGAGATATTTAAAATTTATAATTACAACAATATTAGAAAGAGAAAAAGAAAAAAATCATTCAAGTTGCCTCTCTGTATTTTGTATTTAAAATCAAACTTTGCTTGTAATTAACTAATTGACTTCTATCTCACGCCATTTAACAAGGAAAAGCACTCTCTCTCTCTCTCTCTCTCTCTCTCTCTCTCTCTCTCGTTTTTTTCTCTTTCTAGGACGTCAGTATAAATAAAATTAAAAAAAATACAAAATTAAATTAAACAAACTACAACGTTTTTCTCTTTTAATTTTAATAAAATTTCACTCTTAATAAACATTAACATCAATATATATATATATATATATATATATATATATATATATATATATATATATATATATATATATATATATATATATATAATTTAAATATATATATTTTTTATCATGTTGTAATGACTTTATATTATATTGAAAATGTTTTCAATTATACACTTTCATAGTCACGTGACAGCACTAGACTTTACGTTCTGAAGTGTGTTGTTTGTCAATTTATGTCAATCTAATATTACAGCATATTAAAATAATTATTACAATTTTTTGTTGTATGCTATTTGGTATTATTCTAATTTACTGTAATGTTAAGGATTGGAGCTAAAGTAATTAGTATAGTTTAAATACAGTTAAGTATATACCTGTATCGTAACATTATAGCGTTTAACATAAATATTTTTATAACATAAATATTTTTATTCTTTAAGGTATTAATCAAAACACTTCTAATAAATACATATTATTTCTAAAATACATGTTTCATTCAAACAATTCTAATCAGAAATATAT
Organism: Ecdyonurus torrentis; assembly: GCA_949318235.1. NCBI lineage: Eukaryota > Metazoa > Arthropoda > Insecta > Ephemeroptera > Heptageniidae > Ecdyonurus > Ecdyonurus torrentis. The sequence goes on from OX439128.1 coordinate 38,683,776, forward strand.
TTTTAATGTTTATATTATAATATAGTATTAATAAAAACCAGATACATTTTTTAAAATTACGATTCTGTGCACGAAGTGCATTTTTTTTTTTACAATAAAAATAATTGCAAAAAGAAAAAAATATGTGTCTAATTTATTTATAAAAAAAATGTGTTATTTTATTTATTGCTATTATAATTTTCCGCTACTAAATCTTAAAAATAAACATTACGTACATTGTACAGTACATGCACAAAGCTATAAGAATATAGTGTAATAAAAAATAAACGTAATTACTTTTGCTATAAAGATTATATAAGACTTGTTTATTGAAAAACAAATAATTCAAGAAAATATATTTGGTTCCATGCCAAGTTTTTATTTTAAAAATTTCGTAAATATTATTTTTATGCATATTATTATCATTAGCACTTTTCTTTTATTATTTGCCGTAATATTTATTTTTTATTTTCATGTAAAAATATACTCACTTTTTATTTGAAGTTTAAATTTATTTGTGAGATTCAAGAAACAAAGTACTGTGTAACTAGATTGATAGAAAAGATTCAAATTCTTATATAAAGTATTTTTAATTGAAGTGTGTAACAAAACACATAATCACGTATCGTGATGTCATAAAATTTTAATGTGTGTGTGTGTGTGTGTGTGTATATATATATATATACATTGAGAGGATTATTGAGCTTTGTTTCTAAAAATAGATCAGTCAATAGGTTGTTCGTGATACAGAGAAAGAGAAAATCAACTTTTATGACGATTGTATATAGTGGTGCAAACAAACTTCCAATATTTACGATACGAAAATCAGAGTTGTTAGAAAATTGAGGAGGCTTGTTGTGCGTCATCTTAACTTGTGTGTATGTGTGTGTGTGTGTGTGAGAGAGAGAGAGAGAGAGAGAGAGAGAGAGAGAGAGAGAGAGAGAGAGAGAGAGAGAGAGAGAGAGAGAGAGAGAGAGAGAGATGCGACGTCAGATAGCAGACGTACGTCAAGTGTTACTTGGTCCAATCTAAGGTATCGAGCGAGTTAACAACATCTCTCTCTCTCTCTCTCTCTCTCTCTCTCTCTCTCTCTCTCTCTCTCTCCTTTCTCACTCTCTCTCACACACACACACACTTTAACAAAAACCATAATTTCAAACAAGCCATCTTACATTGCATTTTTTTTTTTTTTTTTGTAAATTGACACTCCTTCTTTTTTTCATCTAAAAAAAAAGTTCAAATTATATTAATAAATATTTTATATTTTAATCAAATAAAAAAAGGAAAAGAAAATTATACTGTGTATTATATATATCTAATATAATTTTAATTAATGAAAGAAAGTATAGTATTACAAAAAATAGAATAGATAACAATTGAAAACTTTTAATTGAATAGGTTTTAACTTGTAGTTAAAAGTTTTCTATTAAAAATTAAAAAAAAAAAAAAACATAACACACAATAATAATGTGCAGTACATAAAATGTAACCACTGAACGTGTGGTAAAACAACCATGTAATTGAGTAGCTTTCATAAAGAACGTTTGATTTAATATAATACATAAAAATAAACTTTTGCATTGTTACAATAAAAATACGTTGGTTTACATAGAATCTTTACGTGCATTGTGAAAGCTTACTTTCTTGATAAATATAAAGTCATAGACCACATAAGACAACATGTGCTTTTTAATTAATAAACTTGAAATGTAATTTTCAAAACTGATGACAATTTTTACCAGAATGTTAATGTAGCCCCACGAGAGACCGTGAAAATACTGTAAAGTATGCCATTTGCGTGACTATTCATGTTTCTGACTTCAGAAACATGCAAAAATTAGTAAAAAAATGTTGTGCGGGTTGCATAAATTGAAATTTTCTGATCACTGCTACGGAGCTACAGTTGAGTTTTGAGACAAACTAAAGTTATTTATGTAAGTCCCATCAAGTGTTTTGTGATATAAATGCTTATGTTTTCTTCTGGTCTATTCCTTTAAGAACTTGAATTACTTTTAATGCAATAGTGTAGAGAACAGTGCAAAGTATCGCGCTTTTTGTGATTAAAGCACCAAAATTTTAGGGCTCGTAGAGGACACCTAGTAGTACATGGTTTGAAGGGTATCCACCTCGGCATCCCCATAGGGGGCCCAGGATCCCTTCTTGAACTTTGACCCCGCGCGGCTACTATAATTAATTTTTTGTGGCGAAACGGTTGAACCTAGCATAAAAAGTGTTATGACATAAGTGATAGAGTTTTAGTTGATCAATCTAAGAAAAAAAAATCATTGCGATATGTTAATTAGCAACAAAATGGCTGCCTATTGTTTTAAATTGAGCACCAAATTTTCACCATTTTTTCGTAGTTAACGCTCTTAATTATGGTGTAAAATTTTATAACTCACTAAAATATTGAAAATAACTTAAAGTGAAAGAATGTGGCATACCTTGGACCCTTAAATGTCTTTAATTAATGCATTAATTAGTGGATAAAGAAGCTCCGCCCATTGAATAAATGCACGGTATACGGCTATTACATGCAATGTTATAGCATGCAGTTTATACAAGTGGGCCTAAATGTTGCAGTTTTTAACCATTCAAACTTGAGTGCATTGGGTTAGTTGTTCATACCCAAGTATTTTTTTGGGGTAGGGGGTGAGGGGGGGGTTGGGGACACCATTCCCCCCCCCCCCCCCGAAATTTTAATTTTTATTATTATGATATAATAATACATTATAATACAAGAAATAAAGGTATAATAAATTTCAACATGTTTTGTTAACTTTCCTCTTAACCCCCCCCCCCTCCCGATTATTAATTAAAGTGTCATACTAATTATTCGTAAAATTAGACCTGGTATAGAAATTTATTGACATCGATTCACATTTAATACAGTATTTTCTTATATGATATACCTCTATTAAAAATATTCATCGGATTATACCTCACACTAGCATTATGATTGGATGAAATAAGCAAATTTAATTTTGGTTTTACACCATATATGATAAATAATATAGGCAATAGCTATATTATATGGCCAATAAAATGATTTTAAATTAAATCATGTGAAGAGGTCCAAAGAATTAACTTATTAATTAAATTAATATTTCTCTCTTAAAAAAATGCATATACAATGAGTTTATTTTTCAAATATTTTTTTAAATATTGTATTATTTTTAATTAAATTTCAAGGGTCTCTAGCGGACAATTTTGATACCCTGATTTGCTTTTGAAATGATAGCTTATGAAGTCAATAAAATAGTTAAAAAATATAGTAATTAAAAAATCTTTACAAATATCAGTATATAAAAAAAAAAATGGTTTACTAGAATATTTACTTTAAATAATTTTATATTTGTGCTATACCTTAAATATTTGTCGTAATGGTGTTTGCTAGTATTTTGTTAGTATGAATTTTAGCAGTATTTATATTAATTAGTTTTATATGGATTGGTTGTTTTATTCACATACCCAAAAAAAACGCATTTTTTTATTGGTTCGACAACCACTTAAATTAAAGCTTTGGCATCGTGCACAATGTCTTTGGACATAAAATAATAATAAATATAATAAATGATCATTTCAAAAAGTAAAATTTTCTCTACTTTAAAATGAAGTGGATACTAAACATAAAATTATTATTAATATATAATTAAAAAACTATTTTTCCTTATACTGGCTGAATTTGATCAATGATTGCTATTATCATATTATATATTTTTCATCTATTATTTTAGTTGGGACCTATCACCATATGCTTTGAACGAATTGTCTTGCAAATGCTTTAAATTCAAAATTAAACTAAATAATAAGTAGACAAAATTAATATATATATATATATATATATATATATATATATATTATATATATATATATATATATATTATATATATATATATATATATATATATATATATATATATATATAATATGTTTTAAAACCTTAAATAATAAATAATATTTACATATAAAAAATTCAATTTTGTATCATTTTAGCCTCATCTTAATATAAAGAATTCTGCTCTATTATTTTAATATTTTGATTTATCATTATAATTCTTTGGACCTATTCACATGATTTAATTTAAAATCATTTTATTGGCCATATAATATAGCTATTGCCTATATTATTTATCATATATGGTGTAAAACCAAAATTAAATTTGCTTATTTCATCCAATCATAATGCTAGTGTGAGGTATAATCCGATGAATATTTTTAATAGAGGTATATCATATAAGAACATACTGTATTAAATGTAAATCGATGTCAATAAATTTCTATACCAGGTCGAATTTTACGAATAATTAGTATGACACTTTAATTAATAATCGGGAGGGGGGGGGGGGTTAAGAGGAAAGTTAACAAAACATGTTGAAATTTATTATACCTTTATTTCTTGTATTATAATGTATTATTATATCATAATAATAATAATTAAAATTTCGGGGGGGAGGGGGGGAATGGTGTCCCCAACCCCCCCCCCCCCTCACCCCCTACCCCAAAAAAATACTTGGGTATGAACAACTAACCCAATGCACTCAAGTTTGAATGGTTAAAAACTGCAACATTTAGGCCCACTTGTATAAACTGCATGCTATAACATTGCATGTAATAGCCGTATACCGTGCATTTATTCAATGGGCGGAGCTTCTTTATCCACTAATTAATGCATTAATTAAAGACATTTAAGGGTCCAAGGTATGCCACATTCTTTCACTTTAAGTTATTTTCAATATTTTAGTGAGTTATAAAATTTTACACCATAATTAAGAGCGTTAACTACGAAAAAATGGTGAAAATTTGGTGCTCAATTTAAAACAATAGGCAGCCATTTTGTTGCTAATTAACATATCGCAATGATTTTTTTTTCTTAGATTGATCAACTAAAACTCTATCACTTATGTCATAACACTTTTTATGCTAGGTTCAACCGTTTCGCCACAAAAAATTAATTATAGTAGCCGCGCGGGGTCAAAGTTCAAGAAGGGATCCTGGGCCCCCTATGGGGATGCCGAGGTGGATACCCTTCAAACCATGTACTACTAGGTGTCCTCTACGAGCCCTGAAATTTTGGTGCTTTAATCACTAAAATCGCGATCTATTTTATATTATGATCTTCTTCTCTACACTACAAGTTATGATTACTTCATATCGTGTTGTTATTAATTGAAAGAAGTATTATATTATGTGATTTGTATTGCTGTATAAATAAATAAAAAAAATTGTAGTTTTCTCTACTATTTTTATTATTTTTAATTTACATTTTGGAGAATTAATATAAAAATAAAATGATACCAAAATAAAGGCAAATGATAATAATAATAATAATAAGTGCCTGGGTGTAATAGAGGCAACGTCATATTTAGGGACAACAAAGCGAACCTTTGCCAAAACGTCGTGTTTTGTACGCTGATGAGTCGCGGGTGAAAACGACACCTTACACTTCTTCTTTCTATAAAATCTACGTGTTATATAGAACTGGGGGAAAGGGGGAGTGAAATAAAAAAAATGTGAAAAAAAAAACATTATGGCTGACTTGGAATCAAGCCCTAGCTATTTGTCCCTCAATTCTCTGCAAATGATTTGTAATAAATTTATATATAAAAAAATAGTGAAAAAAATATTCAGTTTTTCAATAATAATAAAAAGAGAAGGGGAGATATTATTGAGTCTTTTTTTTTCTCGTTGTTATGATTACTTTTATATTTTATTTGTGTATTTAAGAAAATTTCAACAAATTTTTCAATTTAATTCATATGCTTTCAAATTTAAGTGGCCGTTTTACTCTCTGAAAAATATAAAAAATGTATTCATATTCATTATGTATGTGTATAATTTACGTAATTATATAAAAAAATAAATATATCTAATAATTATTTTAACTTTATTGAAAAGTCATTTAAAAATTGTAACTTTTTGAAAGAATACAATCAAAATTTGTTAAATAATTAAAATATTAAGATTGCATAATAATACTCTTTAAATTTAAACTGTACAGTACGTATATTTTATAAAACTTATTTACTAAAACAATAAAACGTATACCTTTGTATTTAAAATAGAAAAAAAAAAAAACGTTATAAAAAAGGTCCAATGCAAGAGATATCGACTTTTTTTTAAACGTTTAAATACAAAATAAACGTAGTGTATGTATTTATTTAGATAATGTTACCAACTCTCTGTTTTTTTAATAGCGCTATTTAAACATTGCGCTCATTGCTTTTCTCTCTCTCTCTCTCTCTCTCTCTCTCTCTCTCTCTCTCTCTCTCTCTCTCTCTCTCTCTCTCTCTCCCTCCATATAAAATTGGTAGTTGGATGAAGCAAGGTGTATGTTTTGTTAATTAAATAAATGTCCGCTGCAAAATGTCGTTTCGAATGAAGGACTATAAATAAAAAGCTAGTACACCACATATGCGATTATAGAAATACACTAACTTTTGTGAGTTTATATAATATGGTACAATATTGTGGAACTAGTGCTATATTCTCTCTCTCTCTCTCTCTCTCTCTCTGAATTAAAATGTGTTTTTAGCTGAAACATTTACAATACTTAACTTATCAAAATCTAACTGACGTGTTAAAAACAAAAGGTAACAAACATTTGAGCTTCAATTGTGGAATATACATAGTTTTGTCAAATATGTGTTATCTGAAAAGTAATTTCAAAATATGAAAAACAAGAAATAAGAAAATGTGTCATGGAATGCTGTTTTTGAATAATATATATATATAAATATATATATATATATATATATATATATATATATATATATATATATATATATATATATATATATATATATATATATATATATATATATATATATATATATATATATATATATATATATATATATATATATATATATATATATATATGTATAATATATGAACCCCCTCAAAATAAATCAGGAGTATTTACATTTGCAAATGAAAGATAATTAATAAGTTTTACATTTTTTTTGTAACTCTTGGTAATATGATATCCTTTTTCTTTTGAAAGTTGAATAAAATAAAAAAAAGAAGCCATTTAGTAAGTATAAGGTTTGTTTGAGCTTACTTTTGTTTTAAATATTACTTATAATATCATATTTATATGTTTATATTTAACCCATAAAAAAACGTCGAAAATAAAATTTATTTGACTTGAGATTTAATTTGTACAGCTAGAAATCATTATACATTGCTTTCAAAAACATCAAGTTCTAATTCAAAATTGAAAATATAAATAGATTAAAAAAATGTCACAGATTCTATTTAAAGTTGTTTTGAATTCTACTAAACACGATACACATAAATGCAATCTTTACTATTTACCACTCATTCTATGATTTTTTTTTTTTTTTTTTTTTTTTTTTTTTTTGCTCGACAGTACAACGAATCTTATCTTTCTCTACATGTGCAAATAAAAGTACAGCTCTGGTCGAATAATAGATTATTGCAATATTAATACACATTTCATGTAACCTACATTTTAAATTCTCCGTACACATAAGAGTTCTATTTTTCTCTTTATCCTTTATGAAAAATAATTTAATAACATTGACAAACATGAAAAAAAAAGAAAAAAAAAAAGAAAAAAAAAAGAGGTTATAATAATAAAATATTTATATAACATACATAAATTGTATTTGTTTATTTTATTTATACTTAATTCTGCACAAATAATGATTTTTCTTTCTTTACATTTTTGAAATATATATTTTTCTTCTTCTCCTTCATTTTTTATAGTACAGAAAATGGAATTTCTTTTGCAATTGTACAAATTGTAATGTAATTTAAGTTTTAGTAATAGTATTTTTATATTGAAGCTAGCAGGTTTCATTGCTTTCATTCAAATGAAAGAGATTTTGAAAAATATATTTTTATTTACTTTAAATATAACAAGTTGTTTTTGAAACTACTTCATTTAGATCTCAAAATAAATCTAATTATAAATATATATATATATATATATATATATATATATATATATATATATATATATATATATATATATATATATATAATATATATATATATATATATAATAAATATTACATTAATCATGAAAAATAAGCTGGAAAAGGCTTTTAAATTAAACTTTTAAATTTTTTTGCTTTAGTGAAATTTCCTTTTACCATGTAGTTGTTCAGGGTAATTTGTTTACTTTCAAGATAATAGACCTTAAATACTAGGTCATTAGATAAAAAAAAGTATAAAATATTCTTAAAAAAAATCATTAATTGATGTTAAATTTTAGATGTATAAAAACAATTGTTACTATTTTTTATATCATCTTGAAAATGAATATGAACATTGAATCTCGTTGTATAACTGAAAATTAATAATATTCTTAGTACTTTAAAAAATTCAAATTAAAAAAATATAGGTATATATTTGAATCATCGAGACTTGTCATAAAAAAAATCAATTTAAATATAGTTACTATGCCAAGGTTTTACTCTATATAATTTACAATTTTTTTTTTTAATTCTTAGCATGAGGAATTTTTTATACTTTTTAGTATAACAGATTGCAAATTTGCAATGCTCTGTATTTTATCATTAGTAATTTAGTAGTATTTTAATTATTAAGACATTCTGTACAAAAATATAATGAACCAACCGATAAGGCTAATAAGGTTAGATTTTGTAATAATGTGTGTTCAAAAAAAAAAAAAAAAAAAAAAATACTATTACGTATATATATTTTTTTATTGTCTGAAACTCATATTACATTCCAACCAATACTGAGGTAGTATCGTCTGGTTTATTAATTAAACAAATACTTGTTTTTTTCTTTATACCATTGCAAATTAATATAATTATTATAATATTTATAATAGGTTATAATTTTCAGCAATATATTGAAACTTTTTATACCAAAATCTACATTGATTGTTTTTCTCTTCAAAAGAAGAAAAAAAAAGTATATGAAAGCAAACTTATACAAAGAACACTATATGTAGATCCTGAAGTTAGTTAAAATTTATAACATTATTTTAAAGCCTAGATTGTTTAAGCTATATTTTTTATTAAAATATAAGTAAACGTATAAAATGTGAGTTTTTATTTAAAACGTCTCTCGTGGCTTACATTATTATACTTATATATATGGGTGAAAAATTACATCTGTTGAACTTTCCATGCTTCCAAAATTCTTTTTAAAAAGTTTATACAAACTCTCTACTATGCTTGTGTATGTTTTACGTTACTACTTTTTTTTTCTACATGAAACTCTAATATACTGTATAACTAATAAAACTTAAACAAAATTTTCACTTTTGTACAACTTAATATTTTAGTATAGATTTTTTCTTTCTTTTACATTCTTCTCTCTCTCTCTCTCTCTCATACTACAATTATTTTCCTACGTCAATTATTGCAAATCATAAAAGACTTAAAATCTATCAATAAATAAACATACACCATTTAACAATATTATTTTACTTTTATTTTTCCATTGAATTCCACATGATATATTTTTGTTAGAATAATATCCAATTAAAAATATATCACTATTTTTTTTCTTTTTCTTTTTTTTTTTTTTTTTTTTTTTTTTTTTTTTGAAAGGCAGAAAAAAACAAAAGATTTAAAGAAACATATTTAATATAAACTAATATATTTTCAGAATACGAAACGTAAAAAAAGTAAATAAATAAAAATATTTTTTTTTTTATAAATAGTCCAAATAATAAGGTTTTTAATATTTATTAAATATTAAACATTTTTAAAACATTTTCTCCTTTTTCATCGATTTAAACATAGATTATTAATAAAATACATTTGAATATCTCTCACCAGTTTTGTACATTTAACACATCATAAAATATTTACGTAAACATTACGGCTACTCCCCACCTACACTCTGATTAATATTATGATATATTATATGAAATATTACTCCAAAATCTGGATATCTCCGACCCTCTTGAATATTACTTAAATTTGGTTATATAAAAATACTGTGAAAATAAACAATACAAAACATTTTATTACTTCAAATTTACGTTATTTATTTAAATATTAATCTGTATTAATAAGCATCTATTTATATTTAAATATAAATAGACACTTATTTGTATTCTTATAATGTTATATGTAATGAATAATAAATTATTGTATTATTACTTAAATAATAATGTCAAACTGATACTTTATATTTACACTAACTAACTGTGTATGTGTGTGTGTGTGTGTGTATGTACATTACATTTAATTGTTTTCATTTTATTTGTCATGTTCATAATGATATTGAATTTATTAAAGTAAACATATAATGCCTCACTGCACTTTAATACAAATCAAGATAATTAATACACATTTCATTGTCAGTTGTTATTATATACACAAGAACGATGAGGAGAGTGAAAGAGAGAGAGAGAGAGAGAGAGAGAATTAAATTTTGGAAACAATTGAGACACACAAATTTGTGCGTATACCATGATAATTGCATTAGTTTATAATGAAAAGTTGTTAAAGATTAAGGTGTTTTTACCTTAATTATGAAATGAATATCAAATCACTCAATTATGTATAATATCAAAGGAGATTACGGTTAAAAATTAAGATTTTTTTTTTAAACGTAGCTTAAAATTCTATTTATAATCTCTTGTTTTAATCTTCAACTTTTTTTTTTTTTTTATGTTACATTATAATGCAATGGTATAGCAGTGTAGTTAATTATTCTTGAAACAAACACCAAGTAGCATAACTTTAAAAATCAGTTTAATATAATTGCAAATATAGCCGATAAAACGAGTTCTAATATTCAAAAAAGAAAAAAAAGTAGTAATATAAAAATTAAAACACAGCAATTTTACAATAATTGTAAGAATGTGCTAAAAGAACTCATGATTATAATTATTATTTACATTATTTGTAACCCTCTGATACGTTCTCTCTCTCTCTCTCTCTCTCTCTCTCTCTCTCTCTCTCTCTCTCTCTCTCTCTCTCTCTCTACTTTTCTTTTTAAAAATAATATATAAATAAAAATATATTATGCAATATTTAGATACAGGACATTACTTGCACACATTTTCTAGTGGTTTTCTGTCGTTAAAACAAAGTTTTTGTATTTTCCTTTAAAAATTCTTTAAACTGAACAATACAGTCACCTTAAGAATTATTCTTGTACATAATAAATGTAGATTCTTCTGTTTATATTACATATTTAATTTATATATCTCATTAAAATTCCATTAGGCAAATGTATAAGAACTAAATTAAATGTTACTATAAATTTATTTCAAATACATTTTATACACATATTATAATATATAAAAATACAAAGCTCATTTTGTATTATATTAACATAGTTGTTGTTTCTTTTACTCGTTTTATTCCCGTATATGTACTGTATATATTATTTATGCTATTGTATATTACTATTCTTTAATTGAATTTTGGGGTTAATATAATTTAATAATTTTACAATCATGTTTATCGTGTGTGTAAGGAACAGTTTAAATGATTATTTTAATCATTGCTAAATGATATAGATTTGATTTAATATGATATGATATAATTATAAGTATAGCGTTAGAATTTTTAATAATGTATTTTATATCAGCAGCCTTGAGACGACCTCGTTACATTAATTTATTTTTTTGTACAAATTAAGAAATTGACTATTTTAATTTTCACTTCATCATTTTGCTTTTTTTTTTTAAATTTTTTTTTTTAAGCATTTTTTCATTATCCGGCTTATAATTAAATTTCTTAAGGATTATAATCGCACAGTCCTGAAAACAACCTGGAAAAAGTGAAATACTTTAAAAACAGTTCAAGAACTTTTTTTTTCTGTTTATATAAGAACAAGTAGAACAAAAGATGATCTGCATTCTATGATTTTAGCACCATATTTAAGTTTGCATTGTGATCAGAATTAACAAGGATTAAATTTGCATTGATTTTATGTATATTTTTTGTTTTTATATTATTTGCATATGTATATTTTATTTAAGTTTTGGTTTAATAACTTTTGTTGCAACATTTTAATAGTATATAGACATTTGTAAGCTTTATTCATTGTATTTTGATTTATATTCGAACGTTCATTCTGCTTGGAGAAAATTAAGACTTATTTGACCTATATGAGTGTTGTGTTTGTTTATATATTACATAAAGATATAATTTCGCGGAAAAATAATAATGTTAAAAAATTGTTAAGTATAGTATAAGTTAAAGAAATTCTATTTAAACTTCTTGAAATAATTATTATTTAAATATATTATATTAGATTCAAAATTTTAATATATTTGAATATCTTTTATTATTGTAAAAGTGTGAGAACGTAATAAAATATCACCATTATTATTGAAATAGTTCTCTCAAAAATTGCACATAGAATGGACTTGGCATATATACCAAAGAATAGCACGTTAGAAATATATTTGGCTACACATCGGTACCTTTAACAAAAGTAACATCACTTTGTTCAAAATAGTAAGATAATTGCTTCGTGCTTTTAGAACTTTGAATAGATATGTGCATTTTCTTGTTCACTGATTTTGTATTCAATGTTTCATTATTGATTTATTTTTATTCATTAAAATTCTAGCTTTAAATGATAAATATAGATGCAGGAAGTAAATAAGAAATTTTGTTTTTCTATTTATTATATATAGTTTATTTTGTTTCTCTACTTTCTTCCACTTCAGAATGAGAGAGAGAGAGAGAGAGAGAGAGAGAGAGAGAGAGAGAGAGAGAGAGAGAGAGAGAGAGAGAGAGAGAGAGAGAGAGAGAGAGAGAGAGAGAGAGAGAGAGAGAGAGAGAGATTATAAAAAAAGTATAATGCAGCATATCTCATCATCAATGCACTCAACTTGTCATTTTTCTTTCTTTCTCATCCTTCCGTACTAGTTTCAACTCTTACTGGAAACTATCTTATATTTTAACTTTCTTTTAAATGCATTAATATTCTTAACTATGCAATGAACATTATTTCTTATTTCCATACTACATTATATATATGAAAAATAAAGTCGTATATCATTGAATACTATATAATATACTGTATATCTGTAGTGTAGTATAAAATTTGTTGCATTTCTTCAAACACAAGGAAGCAATATATTAATTATCATATATATCCAATATTAATATTTCAATTCATTTGTTCCAATATCCAATTTATATTTTGAACAAAAAAAGTTTACAATTACATTTTCATTACTGCGAAGATATTTTAAACCGATATATATATATATATATATATATATATATATATATATATATATATATATATATATATATATATATATATATATATATATATATATATATATATATATATATATATATGAGTGTGTGTGTGTGTGTGTGTGTGTGTGTGTGTGTGTGTGTGTGTGTGTGTGTGTGTGTGTGTGTGTGTGTGTGTGTGTGTGTGTGTGTGTGTGTGTGTGTGTGTGTGTGTTTGCATGTATATGAAAATATTCTTGAGATGAAAAATAAATGCATTGTATGAGGTTTTTAAAATGAGTAATTATAAATAATTACAAAAATAAATTAAGAGTAAAAACACAACATTCTGCTTTGCTAACGTTGCAACTTTTTATTAATATATATATATATTTGTTTTCTATACAGTAGAAAATCTGTTAACTTGTTATATTATGCTAACTGTTCATCAAATATAACGTCAATCATTTGCCAATTATAAATAAATACTGTACTGAAGTATTTAATTTATTTATTTTAATCTGTTATCTGATGTAAAAAAAAATAAATATTTCTTTCTTTATATTATTGTCATTATACTTGTCATCCTTATTAAGTATTTCATTAATGATAATATTATTTAGTCATGTGCATAGTATAATTTTATACTCTTATAATAATTAGAATGGTTAGAGTTAGAAATACATACAGAAACAAACAAGCTTCTCTCTTGCACTAATAAAGGATTTATGATTTCATCATACATCGATGAACACGCAGAGCGTTGCTGTGTTATCATTAATATTACTAATTATTCTTCACTGCATCGCATAAACTGCATTATCATAATAAAACGTCTTTATTTATTTATTTTCAAATAAGAAGGTAGTTTTTACACCGAAGGAATACTTTCTATGTGAAAGTAGATATTAAAAACAGAAATATGAAAGATATATGTATTTTCTAACAAATAAATAGATATTGAAATATTTTTAACGTCTTCGCATACATGAATTAAAGGCGTAGAACACCTTGAACAAAAAAGTTGCGTAATATCCTTACAAACCTGAAAATCAACGTTGATTTGGCCGGAGTCATTGATTTCTAATTTATTTTCCGTTCAAAAAATGTCGCTGCCGGTCACTGACGTCATAGCTCGCCGGGTCCACGCGCAAGTAAACCGGGCGCTCTGTGACGTAAGTGACCGGCAGCAGCATTTTGTGAATGGAAAATAAATTAGTAATCAATGACTCCGGCCAAATCAACGTTATTTTCAGTTTTGTTAGGTTGTTACGCAACTTTTTTGTTCAAGGTGTTCTACGCCTTTAATGGTCAGCAGAGCTTTTTTTATATATATTTTTTAATGGTATCATATATATATAAATAAAAACAAATTATAACTATGCTTGCCAAAAGTATTATATAGTTTATGATCCATACCAAACCATATAATATTTTCAGCTGAAATATTCAA
>OX439128.1:38703373-38745873 GCA_949318235.1 Ecdyonurus torrentis
GACTATGCAACCAGTTGCGAATATATGTAATGCTAGTAGCGTGACTACCAGGGGCGTATGTTTAAACTTCTAAAACATAATAAAATAAAAACAGATAGAAGAATTTATTTGATCAATAAATTTTAAGAATTGAATTTGAAGTGATGAAAAAGTGATGACTTGAGATTTTCAAAACATGAGTTTCATAAATTGAACATTTGCTCACTTCTTTAGATATTATTTTCATGAGTAGTTGTTATTTATAATTTATATTTCTTATATATATATATATATATATATATATATATATATATATGTATATATATATATATATATATATATATATAATTTTGTATACAAAAAAATATATAATCTACCCATAGAGATCTTCATGCATCAAAAGTTGCTAGCATGAATATCAATTGATTATTGTTAATAAGTTAAAAAAAAAAAAAAAAAATCAAATGGAATGTAATTAAGAAAGACTTTAATTAAAAAACATAAAAATAAATTTATTTAATGTATGCATGTATGTATAGTAGAATGTAAAATTATAATCGTCCCTGGAGAAGTAAGTATTATAACTAAAAGCAAACAATATGATAGTTTATTTCATCACGTTAGTTTTTGTTCATAAATAAAATTCACGGTTGAGTACGTAGTTTAACACAATCATAGTTTTTTGTATGCAAGAAAAACAAATCAATGATTTTATATTATGACAAAATTGTTTTTATCTTCTTCATTTTCCAATGAAGCAATAAGTTTAGATTGAACTATAACTAATCTCATCTACTTAGGTAATAAGGTAAGCAATTTTCCATGTGGTTAACCAATTTCAATAATTTGTAATTTATAGTAGAACCAAAGAGGACATAAAAACTAGATTTTATATAATATATATATATATATATATATATATATATATATATATATATATATATATATATATATATATATATATATATATATATGGGTATTAACCTAATAAAATTATATTATATATATTTTTAATAAATAATATACTTCAATATAAAATATAGGGTCTATGCATTCATGTTAAAGTTTACGCCATGTTGGATAACTCAATAACATGGGTGGCATAGGAAAATAAATCATTTTGCCAGTTTAAAACCACTATGCAATATTTTTGAGAGCATTGATGCTGTAAATATGTTGAATTAGTATCTCAAGTATGTGAGAAAAATAACAACAACAAAAAATTAACCAATTTCCCCAAAGAAAATTGACTTAAATGAAGTTTTTTCTATGCTGAGCAATGTTGTTTACTACTCCAGTATGGCCTCTAAGCGCAATAAATGTGACGTCATCCGCATACACCCTATACATTTATCAAAGTAGTAAAAGTAGTGTATTATACTATATTTTTTATATAAAAACAAAACTACTGAAATTTTCAATATATCGCTAAAATTGATTAAAAAGGATGCACTTTACGTGTTTAAATGTTTAAAATCAAGTTGTAATACTTTCAATATTTTACGTAAAATAATAGTCTGTCTGTCTATACTTATTATTTTAAAGTTGACATTTATTATCTTTATTTTTTCAGTGTACAATATCAAATAATAGTTGACGTAAAGATTGGATTTAGATAGACACTCGGAGGGAATAGTAACAAAAAAAAAAAAAGTAGGAATACGACGATCAACCGACGTTCTCGTCCTCTTGCTTGTGGTATATATATATATAAGAGAAAGAAGAAAAAAGATTTTGCTTTTGGTACATAGTCAGGTTTGCAGTTTTGAATGACAATGAGTATATATATATATATATATATATATATATATATATATATATATATATATATATATATATATATATATATATATATATATATATATATAAAAGAGCTTACATTGCGAGAATTGCAGATATTTTATTATTATATACGGTGGTAATGCGTGCGTTCAGGCTAGCAAAGCAGATTGTGATAGGAAAACTGAAACGATAAGAGACATGAAGACAGTGACGAGGGTTTTATATATATAAGAGAAGAGAAGCCAAGTGAGGTGTTTTCTCTCAGTACGTCGTCACGTGCAACTTCCATACAAGGTCACGTACTTTATATGACCCCACATAACTATGGTGAACGACACACAAAAATATATATATATATATATAGAGAGAGAGAGAGAGAGAGAGAGAGAGAGATGCTTTTGCCGCATTTACTTTGAGTACTACTTACTAGACTGACCACTTGCTGACCTGTTGGTCACAATAAACTTTTACCCACAATTTTAGAATATATACCCACAAAATGCATTATTTCAATTCTATCCCTTTTAAATGTCTTTATTATTAGATATAAAATAAATTGAATATTCTGCATTCGTATATCATAAAGAAAACACGTCCGAAATTTTTGAGAGTATACTGCGGATAATTTCTTTGAAAGAGAATATTATTGTACTGTGCATTTGATGATAAAACCCTTTTGAACAGATCCATACAATATACTAATGTGGGTTTCGTAAAAAGGAAACTATTTCAAATAACATGTTTCAACCATGATGGTTTAATACAGTGGTTTACACTGTTTACAATGTATCTATTTATAAAATATATATGGTCAAATTATCATACTTTAAACAATTGCAATTCTCGAAAATTAAAATAAACAAATTTGCTTCCTTTAATTAAATTTTAATTAAAAAATCGTATTCTAAACAAGATATATTCATGAAAGGGGGAGAGGTTTATGCCTGGTTAATATTCTGGCCCACTGTCACACCTAACTCTTAAAACAGTACATAAAAAATACGTAGACATAATTATATTAAATTGTCATATCTTTGCATTATCGAGTAAAAAAAACGAACTCTTGACTTATTTGTCCGTTTGACGTCTTCATTGCTCGTATTTTGAATAGAATAAAACAAAAATTTTACCATAATATAATATATCATAATTGTTAGAAATGTTTCAATGTGTCTTTTAGTAATTTAAATTTGCGATTTATGGCCAAAGTCATTGCTTTTGTAAATGCTAAGTAAATCATCTCTTGCAATTATATTTATTTTGTATAATTATAATGAAAAAAATATATTAAAAAAATAAATTGATGCATGAATTTTTGACACAATTTATCAGAAATTGAGGCTTAATTTCTTGTGTTAAATAAAGCACTATTTACGTATCAGTTCTAAATATTTACGAAAAAATCATTACAATTTGATACTCAAATATTGACGAAAATACAAACAAACTGCTTTTTTATATTATACTGTATACTGTATATAATATATAATGTTTACATGTTTGTTTCTACAAAACGAATTTTAGTGCGAAGTCACCAAACAATGGGAATGACTCTGCGTATATCTATTGATAATGTGTCATGGAGGAAGAGAGAGAGAGAGAGAGAGAGAGAGAGAGAGAGAGAGAGAGAGAGAGAGAGAGAGAGAGAAGCACTGAAGTGAATCATTGTAATGATGAAGTAAACTTACTCAAGGAAAACAAAAGTAAAAAATACATAATTATTTATAATTGCATTTGAATCACCATATACGAATCACATATTGAATCACTCGTATCATGATGATTCAACATATAAACATAATAAATATTTCTCGTTGTTTACAAAAAAAATATTTTTGTAATCTAACAGAATATAATTGAAAATTAAATTTGTACAATTAATGCATATAAAATAGGTTTCTATAATCTAACTTGAAATGATAACCAATATGAGACAAAATCTTATTTGTATTTATAACTAATAGAATAATATTTGTTTACAAAATGGTTCTCTTTGCAAATGCATATACCAATAACAACAACAACAACATAGAAATCAATGAGCTACTTGTTATTTATCTTCAGAAATGTTTATTAAAAATCCTCCGCATATGAGGATCAATATTTTTTATTATGCAATAAAAATTTAATTGGCACAGGTGGCACAGGTTATCTATTGAAATCTATTAAATTTGCATGCAGTCAATCTTATTGTACAATGCAAATATAGCACCGTGCAAAGATAAAAATAAATATTTAATAATAATACTATATAAATGCAGAAATATTTATGCAATACAGCATAGTTGACGCTATATTGTATATTAATTACACTATATACATGGGATGTTCAATTCTATGCCATATTAGCAACATTTATGCTCTAGAATATAATAATAATAAATAATGCTTTTTATTAGATGCCAAAAAAGGTACAAACCCACTTACATGGTCCTCTGACTTACTTTAAACAATATACAATAGTCAGAGTATTACTTCATTATATCTAAATGTTTTATACATAATTAACAAAGAAAAATCATAGTAATATATATTTTGAAATTAATTTTTAGTACATAATATAATATATTATAGTTCTTATTCACAGCAGCATGAGAGTGAGTGAGAAAGACATAAGACGATTTCACAGTTTGCAGCAGGAATAAACGTTAGATTTAAAAATAATACTAAAATTTTTGTTTTCCTAATACCAGTCTGTTTCTTTTTTTTATTTTAAACTTATTGAGAATAAAATTACTAGAAGAGTAATATTTCATTTGCAACTCAATCTTCTGTGTTTGTTTTGATAATGAAGTAAATGAGTGTGAAAATTTGTTATATTTCATATTTTTAAAACTATACCCAATTACAAATTATATACGACAAACATTGGTTTATGATGAATGTAATAAAAGCAATATTATGTTAAATATTCTTAAACATTATGTAGCAATACAGTGTATGTATGTCCATTTATTTATAAATAAAGTAAAAAGTCACTTTTATAAAGAACTTTATTACGTTTTTATAAGTTAGAACAATAACGATTTTTACGTAACAAGAAGATGTACAAGATTCATATTTCATGAATAGAAACTGCCCATGTGACCTCTTAAAAAAAATAAAAAGAAAGAAAAAAGTACTTCACCTGTTTTAGCAAGAAGGCAAGAAGGTAAATTTTTATGAAAACTTAAGAAATCCAATGCTTGGTACTTTATATTATAATTATTATTAAATTTATTCATTGTATGAAATGTATCTTTGTAAACAAATCAGCCTATCTTTGTATGTGTGTGTTTTTTCCTCGTCTATATTATAAAAATTTGCATCTCATTAAACATGGCATAATGGTGTTCTTTTCAAAACATACTTTTGTTTTCTTGTTCTTTGTACATTAAAAAGCAAAAAGAAAAAAAGCTTTATATTTTTTAAAAAAATTTCCCCATCTTTCAAAAACATGTCATGTTGATCTCTCTTTTTATAATATACGCATGAATTTTTATGTAACTATTTAATTTTAAAAATTATACAAAATGTATTTTAATTAAAATATTATAATAATATTTTCACTTCCAGTTGAACTCTCTTATTCCCGTGCTCGTGGTTCTATAAATTTGTGCACTCATTTAGAAATCTGATTTGTCCAGTTTTCTCTATAACTTAAAGAGGGCCGGGTTAGACATTGCGTAAGATTGTATTTATCTGTATAGATGGTTCGTATTTCATCTCTTCTCTAGTATAAAAATATATATTAACAACAATTCTTAGTATCTTTGTGTACATTATAATTCAGAGATAGCAAATATGCATTTGAAAAAGTTTTTTTTTTTTTTTTTTTTTTTTTTTTTTAAGTTTCATAATTATAATTTGAATTTGGTTACACACAGTAGGCAATTTTATAGACTTCCAAAGAAAAAAAATTGTGGGATTTTTACTGAAAATCAATTAGACCAAATTTATTCATACTATTGTCTATTTACAGCTAAATTATTGCACATCTTTTTATAACTGTAGAAAAATATTTGAATATTAAATATTCATATTAATTTTGGCAGTTGAAATAGATGAAACAGGAAAATTCACGTTTCCACAAATTTTCACCAATATAAAAGATATTTTTCTGAATTCATAAAAAATTAACTCATCTTTTTTACTTTTCTTTCTTGCTCTCTTTTTCATTTTTTTTTTTCTTCCATGTTTTTTCTTTCTTTTTTAATGTTTTGAACCATGTTTCATCATAAAAATTTAAGGTTCTCGACCCTGGTTCTTGGTAAATTAAAATACACTAACTCATCGTGTAAGTTATGAAGAAAAAAAAATTAGATAAAGATATCTCTTGGGTGACGTTAGGGCAGTCCGACCCTGACCACTGCTACAATAAATGAGTGAAAATTTAGATTTGAGTTGGTGGTCAGTGGCGTGTGAGCACCTCCTCCTTACTGACCTAATGTCAGCAGCTTGCGTATCTCTCTCTCTCTCTTTCTCTCTCTCTCTCTCTTCATACATATGTGTACTGTACTCACAAGCGTCTCTGTATTTCCATTCCTTTGTTAAGTTTTCATAAAAATTTGTTGTTTTAAAATTGTTTCCAAATTAAAGTGTGGTATTTTAAATTGTATCATATGTCAGGCAATATATATATTATATAACTATATTTGCCTCAGATACGAATTTGCTTGCTTGTATAATTTTTTAGAAAACAAAAAGAAAGATTACGCATTAAAATAATAAAAATAGTCATATTTAAATTTTTAATACAAACATTTACCTTAAATTTTCAATATACACTATAGCATGTCACTTACTAAATATTATCAATATTACACCATTATAAAGCTTATAAGCTTATTTTTATTTCTATCGAAATATGACTTTTGCTATTATTATTAAATAATGCTTTTAGACTATTTTTAGTATACTATACAAATTTAATGATTATTTAAAAAAACATGTTATAGTATTAAATTATCTATGATTGAAAAAATAACATATTTATAAATATGTTATTTTTTCAATCATAGATAATTTAATACTATAACATGTTTTTTTAAATAATCATTAAATTTGTATAGTATACTAAAAATAGTCTAAAAGCATTATTTAATAATAATAGCAAAAGTCATATTTCGATAGAAATAAAAATTACAGCAAAAGGGAACTTGTTATATATTTAAATCAATAACTCATTTAAAGTCATTCTGTTGTCGATTTTGTATAACAAGATTTTGTATAATATACAATACTATCCAACAGCAAGGAGAAAGGCCAAATTTTATTTGGTTTCAATTGAAATTATAATATAAAGAATACATCTTGATGGAGTATCTTTATAAGAAGATTATAAAAATATTTAATAATGAGAAATATATTTTTTAAATGATCGAGAATTTTTTTTAAGTTGTCAGCATATGATGAATATTTTAATACCAACCTCCACCCCCAACCTCTCATTTTTTTTTTCCTCCCTATTTTTTTTATTCTCTGCAGTGTAGGAAAGATCCACAATTTTTCTTCTTCTTTTTCTTCTTCTTCTTATACTCTCTAATAAAAAGATCAAAAGGAGACTTTGAGTTCCTTCATCATATTTTTGCAGATAAAAGTAGCCCCTGTGGCTCGAGTAAGGGTAGCCTAGCCTCTACTCAATTACTCCCCTCCCACTCTTTCACCCGTGGCCTCTTCACGAAGCACAGCTTGAAATCATGCAACTTGAATATTTATTACAACTATGCAAAAAACGATAAATCTTTCCTCGTATTCTTCTTCTCTATTCTCTCTCTCTCTCTCTCTCTGACTCCTTTATGGATCATAATAAGTTTTTATAAATAGTTTTCCCTTCTTTTTTTTTTTAATTTTTTTTTCTTCCTCTTATTCTTCTTTCAACAAAAATATCATATTAAAAAAATTTCCATTTTGATAAAAAAAATTATATACACAAAAATTTTATTATAAAACATTTAATTAAAAAAAAACTCATATTTTTATAATTTTTATTTAGATAAATTATATTATTACAAGTAATTTTCTTTATTTCTTTCTTTATTTTTATATTAAAATTAATCAACTTGTACACAGGGAGTTTTGAAATAAAAACAAATATATAACAAGCAAGTTTTTAAAATATTTAAATGTTGAGCAATAATAATTTTTGTGTTAAATAATTAAAGTCAATCATGGCAGTAATTTACAGTCTAATTGTATTAATAATTGCTCAGGGCAGGTTTCCTTCTAATATGAAAGTAGCAAAAATAATTCCAATTCATAAAAAAGGTAAAAAATCTGATCCTGCCAACTTTAGACCAGTTGCGAATTTAATGACTTTTTCCCGTGTAATCGAAAAGGCATTCTATTTGCAATATATGGAGTTTTTGAATGACATTTTATGTAGTAACCAAAATGGTTTTTGTAGTAATAGATCAACTAATACAGCTATGTTTGACTTACTATCTAAGGTGTACAGTGCGTTGGAGAATGGTGAGGAGACTATTGGTCTCTTCTATGATTTCTCCAAAGCATTTGACACACTGGACCCTGAAATTTTTATAATCAAATTAGCAAACTATGGAGTAGACGCTGTTGCACTGACATGGATTAGATCATTTTTGTATAATCGTACTCAATTTGTAGTAGTACAGAGCGTTGATGAAAATGGGGTTATAAGGGACCATTTTTCTGACCCAAAGAATACCTGCAAGGGTGTTCCTCAGGGATCTCAGGTCGGACCGCCATTTTTTGATACATACATTAATGATTTGGTTTTAATTATCATTATAGGTTTCCTTATAATTTATGCAGATGACACTAATAATTTAATAAGTTGTAAAAGTCCATCTGAGTTAATAATTAAGGCTATACAAGCAGTGAATTCAATGAAAACTTGGTCTTTAGTTAATAATCTTGATATAAATGTAAATAAAACAACTTTTTTGCAATTTCATACTTATCAAAAAAAGATAGATTATTGTCCATTATTAAAAATGGATGGAAAGTCTATCCTACCATCAAATGAAACTAAATTTCTAGGTCTTACCATTTCTGACACTCTTAATTGGACAACTCACTGTTCGGATATTTGTGCTAAATTAAGGAAAGGCGTATTTTTGCTAGGGTCTTTAAAAAACACTGTAAGTTCTGCAACTTTAAGAAACGTTTATTTCTCATATATATATAGTCATATTCAATACGGCATTATTTACTGGGGGCAATCGCCATGTTCAAGCGACGTTTTTGTTATGCAAAAGCGGGCAGTGAGAACCATGTTTGGTACATACCCCCCAATGTCATGTCGTCCACATTTTTTAGAACTGGATATCTTACCATTGCCTTCAATATTTATTTATGAATGTGTAAAATTTTTGAGGAGATATCCATCATGGTTCAGAACGGTTCATAGCGTCCATTCCTACGAGACTAGAAATAATGGGGGCTATTATGTTGAAAAAAAGAGGATGTCTCTTAGCCAAAAGGGTCCTGAATATTGTATTCCTTTTTTATATAATGCACTCCCTAATAATATAAAAGATTGTGATTCTTATGTTTCTTTTAAAAGAATGGTCCAGAGATACCTGCTTGACAATATGTTTTATAGTGTCGCTGATTTTCTTGCATGTAATAACGTTAAGTATAACTAGCCTAAGTTTTTCCTTATTATTATTACTATTATTATTTTTTTTTTTATTAATATCCTGTGTAACAGCCATATAGTGATTCTACATGTTATTTTTTGTTGATGTATTTTGTGTTATTTGACTTGTTCTACTCTGTAAAGACATAGAACGTAATAAAATCTTATATCTTATATCTTATCTTATATCTTATATCTTATCTTATCTTATCTTATCTTATCTTATATCTTATAATTAATCTATAATGTTTTGGCATTATATATGTGTAACATAATGAAGTTTTTTTTTTTTTTTTTTTTTTTTAACCAGTGCATTTTTTCATTTATTTTAATGCTAATTTGTTATTGTTATCTTTTATCGCGTTACCTATAAAAAAAATATATACCAACAATTTTTTTATTCTTTTCGACTATTCTTTTTATTTCGTAGTTATAAAAGTATTGACTCCATGAGTGGCGTATCCAGGATTTTGCAACGGGAGGGGTCCAGCCTATATTGAGCATAGGCAAAGGGGGTGAACCACCCCCTTTTCCCATACTTTTTCTGAGCTGACGTGGGGGGAAGGTCCAGACCCCTAAACACTCCCCCCCTCCCCTGTGAATACGCCCTGGACTCCATAGATATTAAGTCTCATTAACAAAGAATGAAAACTTAATTATTTTTATTTCTATACGTTATACTGTATCTGTATTTTTTATTTACATCATGTTAATAGTTGTTTTTTTCTATAATAGTTATAGACAGAGAAAGCTTAAAATAAGGCATTGTTCGTTAATTTTCTTTCTACAACTTTGTGTTTTTTGTTTGTTTGTTTGTTTGTTTTTTTGTCTTTTTTTTATTTTTTATTTTTTTAAGTACCAAAAAAATTGGTAATCACCCAATGAAAAATAAAAACGATAGCTTTTACGTTATTATTTCCTACATAAATATAAAATATTACATGTATTAAAGTACTTTATATTGCTTTTTCAAAACTAAATTTGTTGTATTTATTATGATTTATCAAGCAACAATAATATCGACACAGAAAATATAATAAATTTCTCATAACAAGAAAATATTGCATAGTAAAATATTAATAAATAAAAACGAACGATATAAGTTAGAATTTTATTGAACTATATTGAAGCCAAATGAATATAAATGTAGAAGGATTTAATAAAAATATTGTTATTAGTATTATGATTTTTATATATATTTAGTAGTAGCTTAATATTAATAACAAATATATTCAGCATTATAGAAAAATATACATTTTACTCGTTTACGTCAATTATAAAAATTAAACATTTTTTCTGCTAAAAACATACACAAATATTATTGCTTCAAAAAATGTGTGTTTTTTATATCTCCAACATATTATATACATACATACATACATACATACATACATACAAAATACATATATATATATATATATATATAATATATATATATATATATATATATATATATATATATATATATATATATATATATATATATATATATATATATATATATATTATATATATGAAACTTATTAATTTTAATTAAGTTTATTATTGAAAATATGATATAAAAAGTTTTTTGTTTGAAAATCTAGGAAATCATTTTTAAAAAACGCAGAACAAACTTTATGGCGTATTTCTAAACATATTATATTATGATTACTAAGAAATAAATTGCATAACAATGTGATTTCTTTGAATTTGATGAGATTTATCGATTTATATATGCCTTGTTACAATTCTTGCATTAGGTATAGGAAGTATTTTTTTCGTATAATATATAATGTGTATACATATTATATATATATACACACACTATAATATAGTATTTTTTTTATCAATTCTTATATTTTCGTTTATGTATTCTTTGCTTTTGGATTTATTTCAAATCTACAAGATTTCTCTTTCACTTTCCACTTTTTTTGTATTTGTTGTTGTTGTTGTTGTTGTTGTTGTAACAATTGAGAATAGAATGTGAATTACCAAATTAGAAACCTCTACCAATACAATAACAAAACTATCTTGATTTTCAAACTCTGCTAACTTTTGGAAAAATTAATTTTTCATACTTTGCTACACTTTTTACTATTTCATGTAAAAGTTTAAGTTACACAAATTTGTTGATAGTTCTGAGATCAATTTCAGCTCATTGAAATAAAGGAACCGAGTCTAAAAAATTTTAACATATTATTTAGATGTATATTATTTTTTACATAAGTTTATTCTACAAGTTTTAAGAAAATATAAACAATGCTATGTAAATTTTGTAAGAAAAAAAATAATCCTTTAAAAAAAAATTAAGAAAATTGTACATATCTAAAGAAGTTCATTTTGTTTGTCAGAGTATTTTTTAAATTTTCTTCTTATCTAAATGAAAAGAAAATCTGCGCATAAAAACATTGTAAGTTCTGTGTGCTGCGAGTCTTTCTACTTTGTTTGCTTATCCTAAGCCTCCACTAAATCTCTCTCTCTCTCTCTCTTCTCTCTCTCATCCCTACAATTTACCAGAAATAAAACAGAAGAAGCAGAAAAAAGGGGTATAAAAACAAGTGACGGAGCCGAGGCGAAAGACAAACAAACAAACAACAAACTGGTCCTCCAGTTTCTCTAACTCTAACACAAAAAGGTAACAAAGCAAAAGCTTGTCATTCTTATAGAAAAATGTGTAAAAACAAAAATGTGATGAGATGAATAAAAATAAAAATTATGAAAGAAATAAAAAAATTAAAAATATCATCTTTAATTTGTTATTCTGTCTTGCTCTTTTTAAGTAATTCTATATCAATGATTGTATTTATTGAGTAGGGAAATCAAAATACAGCAATGACAAAGTTAAAAACACTGGCAATAATTATAAATTATAAAGCAACATTGATGTTAAATGCGTACAATATTTTTGGCAATTTTCTTTTTCTTCGTGATGTCTTATATCTGACATAATGGCATAAATGTTTTCTGATAATATCATTTAAATGATTTGTTAATTATTTTTGTTATTAATTATAATTTTATTGTATATGTATAAAATTTTCTCTCTCTCATATTTGGATTAACAGTCACATTTTATATGTGTTTGGTGAGTATACGCTACACTGTTCTTCCATCACTCTATTTATAAATTATATGTGATTTAAGAGTGTAAATAATAATAATTATAAATAAATAAAGTGTTTTTTTTTTTTTTTTTTTTTTTTTTTTTGCCTTTAGTGAAACATTTACTTTTTAACTGTTATTATATAACTTGATGTATGAATGTACTGTTATTTATTTTAGTTAAAGTTAATAAAAGTTTCTCTCTCTCCCTGCTTCTTTCTACCTTTTTTTCAAATTTTTAGTGATTTATGAGGCAAAAGATGAGAATTAGAGAGAAAGTATACTTACTTTATATTTTATTGATATAAAATTATTGATCTATTTCTGACATAGTACTGTGTACATACGTATAACAATATGCAAGAAATTCATATTGCTTTATTTCTATATTAACACGGGGAAAAAGTACTAATAACAGATAAATTAATCCTATGAATTACAATAGGTAAATATTAGCCTATAGAACAGGTATTGCTATAATATACAGTACACAATTATTCCTGTTTTATAGGTAAAAAAAATTACGTAACATTTCACTTTGATCAAGTGACATTGTTCATATATCAATAGTTATGAATACGATCACTCTTATTTCAATCAAGATACAATCAGATCAATGGAATTCTATCTCGACTAATATTTTACGAAAATACGAGAAAATCAAACCAAGATCAGATCTTCGATCATTTGACCAAACAATAAAATCCAAAGTTTTTCTATTTTGATATTTTTTTTACTTTTTAGTTGATGATGTCATGAAAATGTAATTTTTAACATGAAACAAATGTAAAATATAAGGAAGCGTCATTTTTTTCCTACTAAGCCGATGAGAAATTAAGCATAATAATAATAAAATGGTTTTTATTAAGTAGCTACAAATGGTACAAGCCTACTAGCGTGGTCCTCCGACATTACAGAGTGATTTGCCCGAGTAAATATATATATATATATATATATATATATATATATATATAGTACTATGGTTTCAGTAGTTAATATTCAAATAAATTCAAGTACATATTCACATATTAAAATAAAAATTGAATCCTTACAAGTATAAGGCAAATTTGAGACAATTTTTTAGTTAATTGAAAATGATATTTAAATATATAATTTAATAAATAAAAATTAAATGTATATAATACTAAATACAACATACATACAGCAAACAGCATACAGTATAACATACAACAAATGTCTGTTTTTGCATCTGACACTTTAATATATATATATATGAAAAAAGTAATAAAAGTTTTCATTTTATCTTACTTTACTTATTAGTCTCTCTCTCTCTCTCTCTTCTCTCTCTCTCTCTCTCTCTCTCTCTCTCTCTCTCTCTCTCTCTCTCTCTCTCTCTGTCTCTCTCGTCACCTTCTACAGATATTTAAAATGTTTATTAATTACTTCTACTATTTTCAGAAAAACTTTGATGAAGCCTTTTGATAGTTTCTCAACTAATTATTGGATTTTAATTAATTTGAATATATAAAGGGAGAAGGAGAGTGAGAGAGAAATTATATAAACTCTAAATTGGAATCAAATTTCAAATGAAAACAAACAGTAGCAAATTGCACAATCTTGACAAGTTTGCAGAAATTTATATAGGACAGCCAGGGAGTAGATACTCATTAATTGAAGAAGCCGTACTTAGAGGTTATGCTAATTATACTTTGTGTAATGCTACCCATCCACTATGACAACAAGCATCGTTGAGACAGAGAGAGAGAGAGAGAGAGAGAATAAAATACATGTCTCTTATATAATATAAGATGTAAGCTTGTATCTCTTTGTAAGTAAGTAAAATTTAATTTACACTATTAATTTGCTTCCTCAATGTATTTAATATTTCACAGAATGTTTGCAGCGCAACTATGATAATTATTTATCAGTGACAAATTACAAGTTTCACCTACTACACGTTTTGTGTTTGTTTAAACATGCATGTTTCGTTATATATATATATTTTTTTCCTATTCTTGATAAAAAATGTTTTTTTAATAATAGTAAATCCACTGCAACATTTTTTTTCTTTTTAAAAATATGTTTGTTTACAATGAGCAACTTTGACCGAACTGTGTATAATAAACAAGATTTGTATGACGTGCGTGAATATGATTAAGTTAGTGGGTTAAGTAAAATGAATCAGCTTTGTGCGTGCATAGAATATAGAATCTCTCACAAGAAAAATAAAATGCAAGCTTTTTATATTTTTTAAAAGAGTATGACAAAAAAAAAAAAAAAAAAAAAAAATCCACATGCATTTATATATACAGATTCAGTTGAAAGTATATACTTGTTTAGAGCAACATCGGCAGTATATCGAAAGTGATCCATTTTATTAAAATATCTTATTTTTGAGCAGAAAATGTCAAATGTTGTTAAAATTATATATGAATTAAGGGAGTAGGGTACCAACCTTATATCTCAAAAACTAGTAGTGTTTTGGGTATTTTGTAGCTAATGGTCACACCAAGCCGTGATAACAATTTCATGATGTTTGACCGTCCCAAAAAAGAGAAAAAAATTATTAAAATAAACTTTGAGCCTTATGGGCTTAAAATTTCAAAAAATCATATATATACCCAGTGACCCCCCAAAGTTTTTACATATTTGAAATTGTCTCAAGCTGGAGTATCATTGTGCAAAATTTCAGATATTTTTGACGAGAAAAGTTTGAGTCTAATAGTCGACGACGGTCCCCTACTCCCTTAAGTATAGGGCAATAGTTATAACTGAAACTATAACTCTATTCCTGGACCACTGTTCAACTTTCGGTTACACGTTAATATCAGGTTTTATACAATGTTAAACGAGTGATCTTCTTTAATAAATGTGACTATATAGCTTATACAACTTACATGCACTTTTATAGATGTATTAATTGTGTAGAAATTTTGCAATCTTATACGTAAAAATATCGTATAACAAAGTTTGTTATACTACTTAACTTGTTGTAAAGTGATAATGTTCTATTACGGAAGAAGTCCTTGCATTCAATTAAGAAAATAGATTTAGTCAACGGAACGGAGTGTTACATTATACTCTCTTGATCATCTTTAATAAATGAACTTCCTTCTTAATTATGTGTTCATTTATAAGTAATTAATGTTTAGTATGTTTACTTTTATAATAATGAGACGTGTAAATTGCAATATATTTTTTTTATAATACATTTCACTATTTTTTTTTTCGAAGGGATATTTTTGATATTTTTATGAATTTAATATAATTTTGATTGATTCTCTCTCTCTCTCTCTCTCTCTCTCTCTCTCTTATCTCTCTCTCTCTCTCTAAGAAGTTACATAAATAAATTATAATCATAATAAATGTATTAACACATATGTAACAATAGATACAGTACTCTAATTTTTTTTCATTCTTAAAAAAGTTTTTTTTTTTTTTTTTTTTTTTTTTTTGGCGTTGATTTGCGGTGAGTGGCCGCGACCAATGAAGATGGAGTGGGGTATATAATACGTCAAAGTTAAAGAAGTCTGGAGTAGCGTGAGAAAGTGAATCCCTCCCTCCTCACTCGCTCTCTATAGAATAAGTCTGTGCTGACTGCTGGACAGCAAGGAAGTGACGTCATAAAGCTCTATTCTCACCTGACTCACTTCACCTCTAAAATCAAATCAAGAGCAAGCGAAAGATAATACGTGAGACAAAAAAGCATTCGTGTGAATCTTACGAACTTCTTTGTTGTCATACAGTGACTCCCTCTTGTGGATTGATTTAAAAATTAGTATCAGGAAAATACACTGGAAAAAAAAATACTACAACTCAAGTGGAAAATTCGGAAGACTCATTATAGGATATAAACATAAACACACCAATTCTCCAATCTTTATACGTTTATTTTTGAACTAAGGTTTCTATTTCTCCAAACTCATTTCAATCAATTTTTATTTTATCATATACAATAAAATTATTGTATTTTTTTTTTTTTCGATATTTATTTTTACAAGAAAAAAAATCACGGCAGAAATTGATTTTGATATATATTTTTAGTACAATATTTATTAAAACATTTCTTAAAGCAAATTAAAGGATTTATTGGCACTAATTCTCAATTCTACGAAGAATTTGAATTATCTACTTCATAAAAAAAAAAAAAAAAAAATTTAAAGCCTATATAATTAATAAAATCTGTAACATATAAATGAATAAATAGCTAATTTAGCTTTATTTACTTTGAAAGATAAAAAAATTACAGTCATAATGTACTATGATAGATTAAAATATATTCAATTGACACTTTATCCTCGCATCTATACTTGAACATGGCAATATATAGAGGGTACATGTTATACTGAAACCAGAGTATGTCATTATTAATCAGAGCTATTTGAATGATAATTTATTCAATGATAATTCATCACTCTAAACTAATTTATTTAACTTTCTATATATACTTTGAATTATATGTAGGATTAAATTTAATGTAATTTGATAAAATTGCATAATATAATTATGTTATGTAGTGTTAACCCTATTTTATATATATATATATATATATATATATATATATATATATATATATATAATGAATAGCAGTTATTTGAGTATAGTTAAGTACATTTATTACATAAAACATTTAATATAATCAGGTAGGTAATATGTTTTGCATCAGAATATTTATACATTATTTGAATTTTCTAGTTATATTATATAGATTAAAATTTAATGCAAAATCATGTCTAGAATAAATAATAATATGCAGTTTTCAAACTATTTTAATAACTTAAATAATACATATATAAAATTTTCATTTTATATATAAAAACGATAACGAAATTATTTTAGGTTAAATATTATATTAAAATTCATAGAAAAATAGACTCTATTATATTATTTGTTATATAATACTTAATAACTAAACTCAAGGGAACAAGATACTGTGTATGTCACTATATAAAAAAAGAAGTTATTTTACTTTAAAATATTTCTAACATGTGATATGAATTGCTAAACAGTAGTTGTTCTAATGCATATAAATATATCAAAGTATAATGCAGCAGAAAAATTATGTATTAAGTATGCAAGATGAATACTATAATTGTTTAATATTTAAAATGTCATAAACATTCTTTGTAGGTTTAATTAATGTTTTTTATTTATTTTTTAATTATTATTTTAATTTTTTTTTTCGTCTTTTTTATACGTGTGATAAAATTATTAAATACACACTTACACCCATACCTACAAATAATATGTATACACATACAGCACACACACTTAATACTTTTTTTTTTGACGTTTACGTGATTTATAAATATGTTTTTAAAATAAGTTGATGCAATTAAACAAATGAAATCAATTACTGAAATAATATTTATTCACTAAGAAAAATATACATATTTAATAACTCTCTCTCTCTCTCTCTCTCAATGTCTCTCCCACTCCTTCTTGTTTATTACATTAATGATGGCAGTCTGATATACAGTATAATTACTTACTTTATAGTTATACTCTAGAAAAGCAATAAAATATAACACGTTATATCAGACTGCCCAATAAAACTACAAATATATATATATATATATATATTTGTTTCAAATCAGTCAATAATAATTTCAAGTATAATATAATAAAACAAAACGGTTTTGGCAGGTGCTTGAAATTCACGCGAATGAGTTGCAATTTGCTTAGGTCGCGTGTGCCAAGCCCAATAATTGTGCAAAAGCATGAGTTTCACACGCATTTTAAAGCTCGTGATCTGTTTACACCTGCCTAATAAAAAAAAAACTAACAATAATAAAAAAGAAACTTAACTTTTATATTCTGTAAGTTGTTATATTCTTAAATAATCTATGTTTAATAATAGACATAATACAGTCTATGGTATGGTATGATTATCATTATTATTGTTAACTACAAATATATTATTTATATATATATATATATATATATATATATATATATATATATATATATATTCACAATAGAGTGGTCTAATGACATATCTGCATCTGTACAGAATACATAATAATCAAGAGACAACATTATAAACAATAAATATTTCATTCTCTCTCTCTCTCTCTCTCTCTCTCTCTGCAATATATGTATACAGACTAGATACATATAAGTACGTATTTGTTTGCTGAGTGAGTATACGTCAATGTGACATCGATCACAGAGTTCTCGATTACCATGTATGCACTTTGATTGCGTGAATAATGCACGTAATCCCTCATAGTCACCCTTGAGGCTAAAACTTGCACACCATTAAGTAAGCAGAATTATATACAAGTGCGAGGATTTAATCACGTCCCTTGCATTAAGCTTCTTGTTAATTTTCATTCGCATTAATTTGTTAACGTGTTAATATTGCAAATATTATTGTTTATTTATTATTGAATAAAATAACAATAAAATAAATACATTTCTCTATACTCACAATTGTATAATATAATAAGGTTAATATGTAATTGATTTTGCATGTGTGGTTATACGTTATAGTTTTGTGCGGTTGATTATTCAAACCACTATAATAGTATCTCTTGAAGTGGTTTGACAGCTGACTATATTTATATATTTGCTTGGAAGCTTGGAAGGAAGGACTAGGGAAGGACAGGTCACGCAATGGACGCGTGGCGGCGGTGCGTGACGCTTGCTTTGCAAAGTAGAGTTGAAAAACCACTATACCTTGTCTTGTCCGCCACAAGATGAGCTCTGCACTCTACCTCTGTGAGAACTTACATAATTTCACACGCTGACAAGCCAACCTAACGCAGCACCAAAAACAAAAACACAAACGACCCATGTAAATACATTAATGAACACAGTCATTAACCTTTTAATACAAACTATACGACTCTTTATTTTTATTTTCTTCTTTATTTATTTTTTTATGTTTTCAAATTATTTATAATGATGTAATTAAAGTAGATTTTGTTTTCCAATTTTTGTCACCGTGACACAAGATTTGGTTATTTGATTATTTATTTAATTAAACTAAACATTCAGCTATATGTATAAAGTTATATAAAATAACTTATTTTGGAAAATTTTAAATTTTCTATTTTAGCTTTATACAATTAATTAAAAAATAAAATAAAAAAGTGTTAAAAAATTATTATGTGATTGAATATTATATTTATATACTAATTACTTTATAATTATTGAAAATTTCATTATAATTTATTTAACATGCAATTTTTTTATTACCAACATATATACTGTATTTTTTATATGTAAATAATAAACAATTTATTATATATATATAATAAATTATTATTAAAATTGATAAATTATTGTAATAACTTATTATAATATTAATATAAAACAATAATAAAATTTAAGCTATATATGTAAATATATATATATATATAATATTTAATAAATATGCTAATTAGGGTTAATAATTAATTAGCAGTTGATGAGGTCCAACATAAATTAGGTGAAGGATACGCAAAAACACACTATATGTGGATCATGATTTAACGTCACGTTCAGTAAACAAAACCTGTGGTTGTTTTAATTTAAATTTTAATCGTTGATTTTCAATATGATGATGATGATGAAGAGGCATTATTATATAAAAGGATGATAGTGAGAGGAGATTAAAATTAATTAAAATTTACATCATAGTTTAGTTATATAATCTTATATGTGAAGTTGCATGTATTTATATATACAGAGAATATACGTATAAAAAAAATCATAATCTCAATTTCATTTTTTTTTTTAATTAGTAGCAGTATTTTTTTTTTTTAATTTATTGATTATTATATATTTATTGGTTGTATGAAATTAAAGCACCTTAAAAGAGCAGCGAGAACCTTATATTTTAGGCTACTCCACAGTACACTAATTTGAGTAAATTATGCTAGGATTTTATCCAAACTGTATATTTCATCCGCCTAAATCGTGAGGTTGTTACTTCTCTGTTAAAAGGCATGTTAAAATGGTTCTTTTTAATGATTAAACTCACAATTAGATCTATACAAAACTTATGGAAAAATTTACCAGAATGTAAATGTGGCCCCACAAGAGAGCGTGAAAATACTGTTAAGTGTTAAGTATTCAATTTGCTTGTGTATTTCTGTAATCACGTCATAAACAGGCAAAAGTTACTATAGGGTGGTTTCATTTATGTTAAAGTCGACGTCATAAGTGAGTACTAAATAACATTGGCTGGTATAGGAAAATGGTACATTTTGCCGGTTTAAAAATACTTCGCGATTTTTTTGAGAGCATTGATGCTGTTTACAGGTTGAATTAGTACCTCAAGTATGCCAGAAAAATAATAATAAGCAAAAAACTATCTTATTTCCAAAGAAAATAGCCAAAAACTATGTTTGCCCTATACTGAGCAATGTTATTCATTACTCAAGATGAGCATCGAAAAGCACTCAGAATGACGTCATGCGCACACACCCTATATGAAAATGTTGTGCGGGTTGCATAAGTTGAAATTTTTCTGATCACACTGCTAAAATCAAGATAATACATACAAGATAGCGACACCAATTGGTTCCATGTTAATTTTAGCGCAGTTGTGATTGGTCTATTTTAATCACGTGACCTTCAACTCGGGCGCTGATTGGCTTAGACGCTCATTTTGAAATTCGCGGCGGCCCAAATTGGTCGAGCGTGTCCTTATCTTGCTAAAATGCAAGTCCCATTAAGTATTTTGTGATATAAATTCTAATGTATTCTTCTTGTCTATATGCCTTTAAAGGACTTTATCCACATGTAATTGCGCTCTATCGCCATGCTAGATCAAATAAATAGCGATACACATTGCCCAGTACAGGATAAACATCACTTTTTGATCATTTTCGTAGAGAAATTAATGTGTATTCATTACTTTTCTCAAGTATAATCAGGTATTATTAACATACACAAATCAACAGTAGATATTGAATACATATAGTGTTTGTTATTTTTTAATTGGTGCTAAAATAGATTTTTCCATACTTGTCAATGTTATTTTCTGCTTATACATATTGTGTCAATTGTATGAATGAACCACCCAATTAATTACTAATGAAGTTAAAGTGAAGTGATACAGGGTTGTGTGAAAGATAAATTGTACATGACATTATTTTAATATAGCATTTTATTTATTATTATTCTGTTGTATTGTGTATTTTATTTTTTAAATTGTATAATGAAAATGAAAGTATAAAATAACAATTAAAATTTAGCTTCCTTGATTACTATTATATTATTTTATAATAAAATATATAATAATAAGTGTTGCAATTTAGTGCCAGAAATCTAGGGTTGGAATTCTTTTGAAAATTATATATATAATTTACTTGGATGTAATCTTGTTGCATAATATCAGGTTGCTCCCTACGGCTAAGAAAAAAAAAATGCATTATATAATTTAAAAAAAAAAAGGTACTGTATAAGTCTGTGTCGAATGAATTCATTTATATTTTATGACAAAAATAATTTTTATAAAAAAAATGTAGGTTATATTTGAAATCTTGTCATGTATCAAATTTAGACAATGATGAATATTAGTCTATATAAAACATTAAAAACAATTTTATGTTACAATGGCAAAAGAAATTGTGAAAAAAAAGTAAAAGTTTGAATTTTTTATGCTTGATTGGTCATGGAAAAAAAACTGTCTACTATTGAGTGTAAGAGATCTGATTTTTTTGTCTTTTTTACTACTCATCTCTCGTTAATTGGCCAAGTCGAATTTAAAGTCATGTTGTTTCTTTCTATGTCCATTGCAAATATATAAAATAAACAAACATACAACTCTTTCACTCTATACATAACCCTAACAAAATAAAAACAATAGCCTTAAAATTATATACCAAAATCTCTATAATAACACATATTAAAAGAAAACACAGTTCACAGGAACTTCTTAATATAGGTTAAAAAAATAGA
The DNA here is from genome assembly GCA_949318235.1 of Ecdyonurus torrentis. Taxonomy (NCBI): domain Eukaryota; kingdom Metazoa; phylum Arthropoda; class Insecta; order Ephemeroptera; family Heptageniidae; genus Ecdyonurus; species Ecdyonurus torrentis. The sequence goes on from OX439128.1 coordinate 38,725,674, forward strand.
ATTTCCTGTTATTTAAAATTGCACGGTATTTAAATGCGTATTGCTATATTAGAGAATTAGGTCATATAGGTTGTAATGGAATTAAATTAACTTTTTGACTTGGGCACGTGTCAGAGCAGGTGTTATATGCAAGGTTTATATAAAGGCAGGTGGGGACAGGTGCAACAGCTGCACATCTTCAGCATAGGTCAGTGCTGCTTGCTGCTGGGCTGACTTGCTGTCTGTCTGTCTGTCGGTTTATCTGACAGTCTGACGATTATGGACTTATATAATGCTACGCTGTAACAGCCCTAACTTTGAGGAGGAAAAAAATTATAGTCACGCATCATTACGGTAACGAAATCACACAAGGTTGAAACTGGGATTTAATTTAAAAATAAATTTTAAAATACTATCACACCTGTTTTGTTCCTTTTTTTTTTTTTATTTATTATTATTTTTTTTTATTGGTTCTTTTCTTTTTTTCTTTTTTGATACTTCCATATTCATGTAATTTCTTTTAAATTAGTTGGCACAAGATTTTTAACGCAGTATTTTTTTATTCCTAAATTTGACATTTTTTTATTGCATCCATACTTAACAAATTCTAAACACGATTTAAATGGATGTTACCGGCATAGCTAATCACGGTGCCTTGGAAAAGAGCGATATGCCACTAATTTCCTATATTCTTTATAGTATTGTAGAACCCCTTTTTCTTTGGAAAAAAAGAAGAAAAAGAGAGAGAGAGACAAAGAGAGAGAAGAGAGAGAGAGAGAGAGAGAGAGAGAGAGAGAGAGAGAGAGAGAGAGAGAGAGAGAGAGAGAGGAGAGAGAGACAGAAAGCTTCTCAAAGAACAGAAATATTTAGACGAGGGCTTCTACATACGTTTTTACGTGCTTAGAGCCAATTAAAAGAATCACCAATAACACCCATTAAAGAGCCTTTTAATTTTTTTTTTTTTATTATCATTAAGATTATATAAATATAACTTTTAAGATACATACGTAATTAATAGTTTGTAACATTTATATTAGGTCAGTCAACACAATAAAAATGTTGGGAAATAAAAACAAGAACACATAACAGTTGAAATAATAAAGCGGTAATCATGAGGTATAATTTTTATAAAATAACATACACACACTCTACATAATATTAGTATTAATAATAATGATATCAATGCAATAAAATATGCTACACAAAATTTAAATTTATTACTAAATTCAAATAGTCAAGTAATTTGATTTTATATGGACAGGTAAAATTTATATTTACATATATAGATTACACCTTGTAGATAATACAACAGTATTTAAATTAACAAAACTATTTGCATAAAACGTTTGCAAAAATCATTTTCAATTCTGTTGATAAAATCTGATAGTAATATTAGCAAATACGTGTTAAAATCAAATAAATCGTTTTACTATATTATAGTATTTTTTTCCCCCCTCTTTTGAAATACAAGTTGTTTTTTTATACACTTTTCCATTTCAATAGCCAGGAAGTTACGTATATATAAGTGCTTTAAATTAGCGTTCACTTAATGAAACTATTAAAAACCACTTTAAATATTCACCATATATATTATGCCTTACACCTTTCCCTGTTGATAAAAAAAAAATTGTATATATGTACTGTACCTATTGTGCATATATATATATATATATATATAAATTATAATTATGCTATGCTGCAAGACTCTATATATATATATACAGTATTGGAGACAATTTCTCTTCTCTTATAACTAACTCATATAAAAAGAAAATACTAAAATACACAGTAACATTATTATTAGTGTATTATAATTTGAGTCACATGGTAACATGTATAAAATGTTCACGATGTCGCAGACCAAAACACCATAATACATACACTAGCCTTATATTGTATAAATTAAATTGTATTATGGTAGTGTGGTATGCAAATATCAAGTTAAATAAAGTTATAGCTTAAGAGGAACATTTACATGAGTTCATGCTGCCTACTCAAAGCACATTCAAATCAATGTAATCGTACTTTCATGATTTTTCCGTAACCACTGAACATATAGAGGTGTCAAATTTTGAACACAACATCAATTGAGCATTTTATTTCCGTTCTGTTGTTAACCGATTAAAATGTTAGTATTAAGTATTATATAAATACTTAAAGATTAAAACTTTTTTTATTTGATGTATTTTATTTTATTTAAGAGCTTTCCAATAGTAAAAATTTGTAAAAAAAAAAAAAAATGTATGATATTAAAGCCTCAATGCATAGGTAAACAGAGTAATTAGTAATAAGAGTAAGAAGTAATTATGTAATCAGAGTGGAAGTATGATTTTTATTTTATTTTACAACCTATACTACACCTCTGATCAATATTAATGTAATTGTGTTTTGACATAAAAAAAAGCTTCCTTAATATTATTATATATTTATATAAATCGTGTAAATTGTAATAGGTAAACATTAGCCTGGAACAGGTATTGATAAACGTGCTGATTACGTAATGCAGGTAAAACATACTACCTATGCATGCTATGATTTAAATAGATTAAGTGATATTTCACCTAGATTATAGGTGACATTGTAAAATACGTATCAATTGTATGGGTATATATGAACATTTTTAGGTCTTTTAATAAAAACATTTATATTATTATCAATAATATGATCAATAATTATCAATATATCAATATTATTATTATCAAGTTCCAGGTTGATATAAGATATAAGATTTTATTACGTTCCATGTCTTTACACAATAGAACATTACTCTATAGTAGATATTTACTTATTGCAATTTATTCCATTCGTAGTGTTTTTTTTTATTATTATTATTATTTATAAATACAGTAATAATTTTTATATATCAGTATATCTATGTTGTTATATTACACCTCTTGAATCTTGTATGGAATTTATATTTATAGGGTGTGTGCGTATGACGTCATACTAAATGGACATCGATGCCATATTTGAGCAACGAATAACATTGCTTAACATATAGGACAAACGTGGGGTTTCACTATTTTCTGTGGAAAATAACTTATATTATTTGTTTTGTCATTATTATTTTTCTCGCATACTTGAAAACCAAACTTGTTAACAGCATCAGTGCTCTCCAAAAAAAATCTATAATATAAGTATTTTTAAACTGGCAAAATGTGTCATTTTCCATAATGGACCATATACTCACTTATGGCGTTGACTTTAACATGAATGCAACCACTCTATATATACAAAGGGCTGATAGTTCAGTTGATTCTTACATTAGTATAATATTATATAGTATATTATAACAATTACTTATACCATAATTACACAATTTTAACAGATACAGCATTGACAAACTTTTAACATCAAAATGTATGTCTGTTTTTTTTTAAATTTACTATTTATAAAAAGATCAAAACATGGTTTATCTTTTAATTCAGTATATAGCTTAAAATATAGAACACCTCTTATAATATACTCAAAAAACCATTTCTCAATATTATTATATGTCAACAGCACATAGTTTTTAATTAAAATTTTCAATTATAATGCCTAGATTGAAGTAATATCATAAAAACAATATAATATAGACTTGACCGCACATGTTTTATAATAAGATTAAATTCTCATAACAGACATACAAAAAACTTTTGTATATGATACTATATACAGTGTGAGAGACATTATTATTACTATACAATTTAAATACATGCCATATATAAACTGATTTTAATTTCTCTATAACTTTGTTATATAACTAAAACGTATTTTAGATACTATAAAGACCTTATATACTCTATATAATGTATAGAATAATAAGTGTGAACTAAATTTTTAATTATACATTTTCCTCATGTAAGTATATTATATGTAATGTACTGTACTATACGATTGTATGAATGTATATGTGTGTGTATATATATATACAAATAATTTTGGTAACACAATATTATGTGTATATAATAAATGATTTTCTCTATTATAATGTTGTATATGTATGCCAAAGTAAAATTCTTACATTATACGGTACTTTAAAACATAAAATATAATAATAATCTCTTTACATGTTGTATTGTAAAATCATATTGTAAATTGTAAATATTTTAATCAAAAATATGAAAACAATTTATAATTGTTAATCCATAGTTAAATTTTATTTAAATAAATAAAAATTAGTTTTTTTAACATTATTTCATCTTTTTTTTAAACTTGTATATATATATATTATATATATATATATATATATATATATATATATATATATATATATATATATATAAAAATATATATAATATATATATATATGATTTGAAATTATATAAAAGTGTCAACTCTTAATCCTAATTTATTACTTTCATATCAATCTATAAATATTGAAAATAATTGTAAATGTATGATTTATTATCGATCATAAATATTATAAAAATAATAAATTGACATAAAAGGGTTGAAAGAGAGAAGGGATGGATATTATGGATGAGAATTAGTTACAGTTGATGACGTCACGTTCACGCTTACTGGAATTAGTTAGACAAACTGAATTTAACGTTTTAAAATTGATGGGTTTCGTTATTATTGCTGATATCTGTTCAGTTGAACATGCAATTTAATGACTTGCAGATTAAAAAATATTGGATTAAATATAAAATTATATTAGAGTTGTCATTTTTTTTTTTTTTTTTTTAATATAAATAATTGGATATTTTCAATTGTTATTTATTTTTCATAAAATTGACATGTCAAAAAAGAAGGGAGAAAGATTGTCTATTTCTTCAGAGTTATTTTGAAAAACAATATATTACATCATGACTTGAAGTATAAATCATTAAGCAGTAATAAATTAAATCAATATGTAAACGTACTTAAAGCCATAGACCACATAAAACAACATGTTGTGCTTTTTAATGAATAAACACGAAATGGGATCTTTAAAATTGATGATAATTTTTACTAGAATGTTAATATAGCCCCACGATAGAGCGTGAAAATACTGTATAGTATGCAATTTGCGTGAATATTCATGTTTATGACGTCAGAAACATGCAAAAATTAGTATGAAAATGTTGTGCGTGTTGCATAAATCGAATTTTCTGATCACTGCTACGGGGCTATTTTTGGGCATTGAGACAAACTAATGTTATTTATGTAAATCCCATCAAGTGTTTTGTGATATAAATGCTTATGTTTTTTCTCTGGTCTATTCTTTAAATATAAAAATACAATATTCATAATAATAAATAGGTTTTGTAAAAACATTTTACTGTATATACATAAAATAGTTCTTATAGTATAATATCTTTTGTTTTCTTTATACGTATTATATTTTTTATTATTGTTATTTTTACTCTTTGTTTCTTCATTTACCTGGTAGTTTTTACAAACTTGTGTTATGTAGTTATGAAAGTTTATATAATATTTTATTATTCTCTTTTATGTTACATCTGTAGCAGCAGGTGGCCAATTAGACTACCCCCTTCCTTCTCCTCCCCCCCCCCCTAAGAGGTTTTTGGGGGTAAGAGGGGGGCACGTGGTATAACTCGCGTGCAATAAGGCTAAAGAGGGTGGATAGCGTGCTTATACATACCGGGATATAACTGATATGAATCTGTCATCCCTACATTTATCATCCTCAAAAAGACATTCCCATGTGATATTATTTTAATAAGACATTTTCTATATCGTTTATCTTATCATAAAGTTTTTTTTTTTTTTTTTTTATCATTATATTACATCTACATAAATTTATTACAACCAATAATATCGTCATCTAAAAGTAAAAGAAAAGTAATTTTTCTTTACATAAGTGAAGTGAGAATTTCAAGCATTTATTTTTATTATTATTATTACTGTTCACATTTTTAGTTCGTGTTAAAAGTTGTATTCAATGGATTTATAAAACTTTGGACATTTTACATTTATTTAAATAAATTTTTACTGTTTATATTTTAATTTGTACTACCCAGAAAAAAAAATTGTAAATGAAAAACAAATTTTATAAAACTGAAAATGTATAATTTTTTTTAAAATTAATTCCAAGAAAATGTCTATAAATAAAAAGTCTATATAGTAATTTTATATTATATCTGATTTAAAAACACTAATAAATTAATATAAAGCTTTATAATTAGGGGTTTGGGTGTTTATAGGGGATGTAAGAAAGCACCTGCTGATTCGTATCACAACCCTTCACTTTCTCTCTCTCTCTCTCTCTCTCTCTCTCTCTCTCTCTCTCTCTCTCTCTCTCTCTCTCTCTCTCTCTCTCTCTCTCTCTCTCTCTCTCATGTTACATAAATACACCCTTCATAAAGCATCCGGCGCCTAAAGGGAAGTAAAGTATAGTAACAAACAAACACCCTGCTTGCTACCGCTGTCCGCTTTGTAGGTCCACAATTTGTCTTGTCCAAACGTGTTTTATCCTCTTTTCCGTTACAAACATAAATTTTGCTTCACAGATTAAAGCTGCTCTAAATTATTATTATAAAACTATTACACTGCATTCTTTTAATGTATAAACTAAAATAATGTTAACATTTTAGAGAAACTTTATGCAAATTTTAAAGTTAAATTATGCCAAAAAATAAACTTGTTAATTTCATTTGAATTAAGCTTATATCCCCAATTGCTAAACTATTATACATATATAATAGAACATAACATACAGATACTATACAGTAACTACTATTATTATACACCTTAAATATTTATTATTTTTTTTTATTATTAGTTACATCTTTTCCAAATGAATTTATAACAGAATCTCTCAAATATATTTTAAACAATTCAATTTTTTTTTTAATGTTATTTATATTTATTCCTAAAATTATACAGTATTAAAAACATATCATAATCACTGTACTTATTTATACAAATAATGAATCTTTTTTTAAAATAAAAAATACTTAATTGAAATAAAAATATTTTATGATATATCACGATTTTCTGTAAATATTTTGACACAAAAAAAAATTAAAAGGTTTGTAATTTGTTAGTTGATTACTGCTTAAGTGATTTTTGATCCCTTAATTTTATTCTAACTCACATTTCTCTTGTTTTTTTCTGTGTGAGTGTCATTCCCCGTGTTCATGTTTATCGACCAGAAACTGATTTTTTTTCTTTTGCTGTTGCTTTCAACTTGTGTTTTATCATATCAATAAAACAATTTGCCATTCTTTGATCGTTATTCACATAAAATTGTTGGCTAAAGTTTCAAGATCTGTTTATAATGAATAACAAGTCTTATATACCGAAATTAATTTTAACTAATTAATTAGTTAAGTTAATTTATGTTTTATTTATTTATTTAGTATTATTATTATTTTTTTTTTTGGCGAGTGCTGCCGTCGTAAGATTTGGTGGTCCGAGCTGCACAGGTCTGGTATTAGGAGCCCAGAGGAGTGTGGTATTAAGGGTATAGAACCTGTGGTCTGGTAAGCCACAGATCATTGTAAGCCCTCTTACTAGAAAGGATTCGTCCTGGCCTACCCCGAAAGGGACTATGGCGTCATGATATGTATGTAAATGTATGTAATTTTTTTCTTACTTTTCTAATTTTCTGGCCTAACAAAGTAAGTGCATTGTAAAGGAACATTTACAAGTTGTTTTTTTCCGCAATTTTAAAGGATATAGGAAATTAGTAGGTGCACTTATTTTTCCCAATATATTTTTCTGTCTTTACAACTTTTAGTACAGCCTTTCCGTAGCATTGCATTTTCAACCTGAATTATTATTTTTGCTATAAAAAATAGAAGTTTTTCACAGGTATATGTATAAAAAGAAGAACTGAAATTGTGTAAATTAATTCGTTCTTTACTTTTCTTGGAAAGTTTTACCCTTATACATTTGTTATTAAATTTAAAATTTGAAAGTGATATATTATTAAATTAAAACTTAACAAATATATTTCAAATTGCAAATAATTGTTAAGTTGAAAGAGGTAAAATTTTAGAAAATTTAAATGATATATATATAATAAAATTATAAACAAATCTAAGTATATAAGAAGAAAATAAATTCAAATTTGATATTAAATATTAAAATATACAGATGTCAGATAGTATATTAATTAATAATAAAATCTTATACAACTTTTATATAATATGAGAGCTCAAAAATTTCTTTACTTTTACAAATTTCATATATAACTAAAACTTATAATTTAAAATATTCTATTTTTATTTTTACAATATAAGATTTCTTTTTTAGAAAAAAAAAATTAGGGTGAGAGGAAAAATATAATAATAAAAAATATATATGTTAAAAAATATATATGTTAAAAAAAATACATGTAGGAATACAGACATGAGCGTATTATATAAGAATATCATTTCAGAGCTACTCCACACTTTAGGTAATGGAATATTAAACGAGAGAACGCACTTTTCGTATACTAGCAGCACTTATTATATGGTGTAACATTTTTGTTGGATGTGTGGAGAGAGAGAGAGAGAGAGAGAGAGAGAGAGAGAGAGAGAGAGAGAGAGAGAGAGAGAGAGAGAGAGAGAGAGAGAGAGAGAGAGAGAGAGAGAGAGTTAAACATGAAAAACCATCTCTCTTATTATAATATTTCATGTAACGAAAGAAAAGTCTTTCTCTCTTTCATCTTCTTGTATACTTCTATCATGAATTCAAAACAGTTAAAAAAACTCTTAATATATATTTAAAATAAATAAACCACACATTTTTTTTTATACATTATATTTTTATAATACAGTATATTAAAGCAGCAACTTATATTATACTGTATCCTTTTTTAATAAAATATAAATGAGAATTAATGAAATTTTTCCTAACACTCAAAACCCCTGCATTAAATGTAAAATATTTTAGAACAGCTACATGAATTTGTAAACAAAAATAACAAAATGTTTTGAATTTTTATGTTATGTATAAAAATATATATTATACTATAACATTTAAATTTTAAATGCCCTTTGCTATGGCTATGTAATTTTTGTATATAAGATTTTAATTTAATTATATAGAATATTTTTGGTTTGAAACTTAAATGTGATCTTTGCTGCTAATTTAATTTAAATTATTATATATTATTATGAAATGTGGTACATCAAATATATATTATCATTTTATATGCTGATAATATATAGTATAATATTACTGTTACATATTCCGTAACACAGGTAAAATGTATATTATCTTTAATGTATCTGATAAGAAAAAGAAAATACAATTTCAATTTAAAATACAAACAAATCTAATGAGGAAGGTGAATTGAAATTGTTTTGTTGAGTTTATGATATTTTTGGAAAGAGCTTTAAAAAATCTTGAGGCCCTATTTTTTCTCAGGACAATTGGAGCATACTAACTTGTAAGTATTTTTAAATAATTTTTGAAAATCAGCCTAGTAAGCCTGTGACGTCATCAGTCCACTTTTTTCTCGGCAAATCGTTCGAGGTTCAATAACCAGTTTAATGAAATCAGCTCGTCCTCACGTTTTAAAAAAACTGGCTACTGAACCTTCTACGGTCAATACTTTCTGAAATAAATGATTGATGACGTCACAGGCTTTTTAGGTCGATTTTCAAAAATTAATTAAAAAAACTTCCCATGCTCCAAATGTTCTAAGAAAGAATAGCGCCTCAAATTTTTTTAACGCTCTTTTCAAAAATGTCATAAAAAGTGGGGGTTATAAAAACTCACCTTCCTAATTGTGAATAAATAAACTTAAAAATAAATATTGAAATACATTACAGACGAAATCTTTAAAAGTTTAATAATTTTGTTCTTATTTCTGATATCGAGTTTTAAAAATTGTGTGTTGAAAGTTGTGTCGTAATGATGATAGTGCAATTTTTTGTTCTCTCACTTTGTAAGTCAGTGAGGGAAAGTGTTGTTGTTTGTTGTTGATGTGACGCTGTGTACGTCTCACAAAGTCATAGCTCTATCAATCAATCATTTTGTTTGGCCTGCAAGTGGCGCCTTGTATAAAACAAACACTTAAAATTAACCACTATAGATGTAAGAGAGAAAGAAATTAACAACTCATTACATCCTCATTAAACTAAGCTTTTTCACCCTCAAACAAATAAATTAATTTTGTATTATTATTTTTTTATATTTATTTATATTATAAAGAAAAAAAAATACAATGGAAATTTTGTCACATAGAATGATTTTTTTTATTATAATAGTAGTGTTTTTGAAATTGTAAGACAAATTAAAGATAAATTTTGTGTGAGGAATGAAAGAAAACAGTTCCATAGCTTACAAAAAAAAATGTTTTTTTTTTTTTTTTTTTTTTTTTTTACATATTTAATAATAAATTTATCAGTACAGAAGCTGATGTAAATATTATAATACAAATAAGTTGAGGCAAAAATATGAGACGTAAATCTTTAAGATGTATTCGATAAAACAACATATTTATCATTGATATATGATTATTGAGGGATATTTTGCGATGATCAAATAATAGAAGGAGGCATTAAAATAGTTTTTATTTGCATGTAGGCTACAGAAAAGGTGACAAATTTGTGAAGTAATTAAGAAATTAGAAATATTTTTATGGACCTAGGCATTTCATAGCAACATTATAATTATATACATGTTACAACACAACAAACATTGGTCTTGTTAAACTTAAATTAAAAAATAATAATAATAATAATAGGTAAATACAAAAACATTCAATACAACAAAATAAAACAAGTATAAAGAAAAAGCGACAACAATAATTTAATAGGCAACAGCACTTGTCTTAATTTGAGCACAATAGAAATTAACCCAAACATCACTTTTATTTTTATTTAAGGGCATAGACAACATGAAAACATTAGTATTTATATCATAAAACACTTGATGGGACTTACATAAATAACATTAATTGGTCTCAAAACCAAACTGTAACGCCATAGCAGCGATCAGAAAATTTTGATTTATGCAACCCGCACAACATTTTTATACTAGTTTTTGCCTGTTTCTGACGTCATAAACAGAAATATTCACGCAAGTTGCATACTTTACAGTTTTTTTTACGCTCTCTTGTATAGGGCCACATATTTACATTCTGGTAAAAATTATCATCAGTTTTGTAGATCCCATTTTGTGTTAAAGAACATGTTGTTTCATGTTTTCTTTGCCTTTAAATAAGCTAAATTGGAGTGAGAGGTGTTCGTTAAAACATCAATATAATTAATTCTACTATTATTACTAAAACAAGATCCAATATGAATTTTTTTTAACTAAAAAAATTTTGAAGTAAATTTGCAAAAAAAAAAAATGTATATCAGTATTATTATTTATATCTTGCGATTTTTTTAGGTTATTGTGATTTTATCCCAATTCCCTTGATCTATGCATGTTTAATATTTTTTTTTAATTGGTGTTTAATTTTTTTTTTTTTTTTTTTTTTTTACTTTACTTCACATAATAGGAAACACAAACAATTTAAATTCAAACATTTTATTGATTATTGTTTGACATTTAGAAAGGAAGGTAGTTATATGTAGAGAGTTTTCCTCAACATTGTTAGTTACCTCATGTATTTTCAATATATAACCACAAAATATAGGTCTAATATTGTCGATTGCAATTGAAATAAACTATAAATTTATAGATATATTTATTGGAATTTATATAAATGCTATTATAAGTTAATTATATTCAATATAAATTACTATTATATTCTAAATTATATTAATTTTGCATGCAATAACAACAATTATAATTATTATTATATAAATTTAATTTAATGGAATTAAATGAACCTTTAAATTATATTAAGCTTCAATAAATAGATTGAAGATTTAATTAACATAGTCGTTATAAATTAATAATTTATCTTTTAAAATCATATTAATAATTTCAATACTGTATCTCTTTTTTTGCTTATGTAAAGTTTACTAAACTTGTAATGTTGTGGTCAAGGTTTTGTAAAACAGAGCTGTTAAGCACTCACAATGCCTTAATAAAGTTACTTATTATATTATTATATATTATTATTACAATTATTTGGTATAGGCCTATATATATAAAATGCAAAAATAATGTTGCGTAATTTATAAATGTATAATTTAAATAATTAATTTCTAAACGTACACAGAAGTATTGTACACACTATATGTATTGTGATATTGTATATTACTATACAAAAACTCACGCTAAAGGTTTAATATTATTCTAATGAGGAAATCTTGAGCTGGATTTCACTGTTAAAATATATTATTATAATCGTGTTGCAGCGATACTGCAGCAATTTTGCTGAAAAAAAAACATTTTTTTAATATCGAAATTTCTATAGAGAAAAACGTAATTTACGATTTTTTTTAATTATTATTATATAAAATGCACATTTTAAGTCTGTATATAAGTTTATGTTTGCATGTGACGTGAGTTTTGAATAGCTAATTGAAGTACGTACATTATATTAAAAAAAAAAAATCAGGATTATTTTATAAATAATATAGGGTAAATATGGTGTGCAGCAGTTTTTACTAATATATTTGCCCTGTGTGGTATTATATTAAAAAAAAATTAAAAAAACGCACTTAATACGCTGAATACTATATACAGGTACAATGATTTAAAATATCATTAGTGCATTCTACTAGGGTTAAATTGCGTACTCGTAATTTTTCATTGGAATTATGTTTACTGAACGTTTATTTATATATATGTGTGTGTCTGTGTGTGTGTGTGTATATATATATATATATATATATATAATATATGCAACGAGCAATAAGTAGTATTTTATGAATATAAAATTATTTTGCATAAATCGATTCCATGCAAGAGTGAAGAAAAAAATATATAAAATCCAATAGGAAATATATTTATTTTTATGAAGAGCAAATATTGCAATTGAAAATCAATTTGTAAATCAAATATATTTTTTACTCTATATTATGTATACTAAGGGAAAAATGAAAATATCTATAAAGATGATTTATGTTTAAATTTCCAATAATTTTTAATAGTTTTTTTTATATGTATATTTAAATGAAGTTTAGTAAACTAAAAATTAGATCTGCAAAAAAAAAAAAATAATAATAAAAAAAAATTATATTGTTGGAAATTAGATTTAAATTTTTAATAGTCGAATGCATGCTTATATATTTATTGTGCATTATTTGCTACAATATAATATAATTTATAGAGATACGTATTCAAATTTAAACAAAAATTACATACTGTATTTAGTAAAACATTTTACCAAAAATAAAAAAATAATAATAAAAAAGATTTAAACAAAATAATGTAGCAAGTAGCAAGTAAAGAAAATTCTGAAGACAATTTTGAATATTTCCTTCAACTTTGACCTGGAGTTTTAAAATAAAGAGACTGAAAAGAAAAGTAAAAAAAAAAAAAAAAAAAAAGAGTTAAGAAAAAAAAAAAAGTAAAAGAATGAAAGAAGATGAGAAAAGAAACGAGAGTTTAAATTTTTAAAAGGTGCTAATTGGGTGTGCACGAGCGCTCGCGAGCGATGTCTGGCGGGTAGGTTGGGGGTTGAAAAGCGGCGTGGTATATAGTAAGGCAAGTGCTTTTGTATCCCTCCCCTCACCCCCAACTCCAACTCTCTTCATAGAGGGTGGAGAGAGCAAACACCCCCGTGAATTAATCATGCGCTTCCTCGTGATTTTCAAATGACGTCACTTCACATTCAAATAAAGTCTACGTGTATAGTTTTTTAACTCTTATCATCACAAAATATGCTTTAAAAGAAAAAAAGATAAAGATAAAAATGTATTTTATATATATTATATATATTTCTCAAAATTCAATACACGTGAATAAAAATTGCTTTTAAAATTTCAAATTTAAGTCACATTGAAATCATAATTTAAAATAAATTTTTAAAATATGAAAATTGATATTTTTGTAATTTTATCTAGAATTTCTTTATTACCATTTAGTTAAAGTTAAATTAAAAAAAAAAAAAAAAAAAAACTAAAAATGTACGCATTTTTATTTAAAATACATAAACAGTAGACATAAATCTTATAATTAAAGCGTTTTTTTTTCTACATATATAGTTCAAAATAAGTTAAGTAATTAAAAAAATCATATACTTTCAAGTACATACAGTAGCTATATAATGTAATTTAATTTTTTTAATATATGATTTTTAAAATAATTTCTATTATTATGGTTTTAAATTCTTGGAAAGCAAAAAAATATATATAATTAAACATTTCCTTACGTAAAATTTTTAATAAGTTTAAAAAAGTTTTATAAATTGGCATTACACGCACAACATGTTGTTTTGTTTTCCTCTTGTTGCAGTGAGTAATTATTTTATTCATTACTTTTATTTTAATAAGTAAATCATCAAGGAAAAAAATAATGAATAAATTAAATTAACTTCGTTCATGTTTCTGTCAGTATCTTAAACTGTCGAAGATTTTTAAAACAAAATGAACTAAAGAACACAAAGAAAATATTCAATATATATTTATGTATCATTTTTTAAACCATCACTATACCATTAATTTTTAATATATTTTTCAAAATACAAATAGATGGCATAAAAGAAAGAAGCTATCTACAGCTCTGGCCAAAAGTTCCCGAACGATTTGCATAGGGAACCCGAAACCACACTATGTTATCTTTATGAGAAAACGCAGCGGCCGCCGCTGCCCCGTTCGGGAACTTTTGGCCAGAGCTGTACACTCTTACCAAAACAAGGTCGTTTTCATCAAAAGCTGTATCCGTGGTGCTAAACCAATCAGATAGCGTGTTATAAACCTATCTAGCCAATCACAACTGACTTTACATTGTTACTTACACTGTATCCGCTTGAACTAGTATTGGGAGAAGTGTATGTCTGTACTTACAATACGGTTGAACATCGTGTTATTTATGAGAGTGAAAATCATTTACAGACTTAATATATATATATATATAATAACACAGAATTCCTCGCCTTCCTCTACTCCTTAAATCAATATTTAAAAAACTGATTAATATTGACAATATAAAATATATTGACAAAATGTTTTTGATAACCAGTGAAAAAACAACAACATAAACTTCCAACAGCAACATTGAACGTTTAAAGGAATAGACCAGAGAAAAACATACGCATTTATATTACAAAACACTTGATATAGGATTTACATAAATAACATTAGTGTGTCTCAAAACCCAAAAATAGCCCCGTAGCAGTAATCAGAAAATTCAATTTATGCAACCCGCACAACATTTTCATACTAATTTTTGCATGTTTCTGACGTCATAAACATGAATTTTTACGCAAATTGCATACTTAACAGTTTTTTTTACGCTCCCTCGTGGGGCTACATTAACATTCTGATAAAAATTGTCATCAGTTTTGAAGATCCCATTTCGTGTTTACTCATTAAAAAGTACATGTTGTTTTATGTGGTCTATGGCTTTAATGTTTTGTTTTTCCCTTGAAGTAATGAAGAAAAAAAAATTTATGAGTTATATGACGGTCCTTATAGTCTCTTTATTTTTATTCGTGTAAACTTTTGTTGTATTAAGAAAAACAGGAATATATTCATGCTCAATAAAATGCGTTATATATATATATATATATATATATATATATATATATATATATATATATATATATATATATATATATATATATATATATATATATATATATATACATATATATATATATATATATATATATATATATATATATATATATATATATATATATATATATATATATATATATATATATTAGTCTATGCATTTATGTAATAGTCGACGCAATGTTGGATAACTAAATACTTGAGCCAGTATAGGAAAATAGCTCCTTTTGCCAGTTTAAAAATACTAAGCAATATTTTTTAGTGCTGTTATATAGGTTGAATCTCAAGTATCTCAAGTATCTGTATCTGGGTAGTATCTCAAGTATGTGAAAAAAATAACAATATCAAAAAATTAACCAATTTTCCAAAGAAAATAGCAAAAAAAAAAAGTTTGTCCTATGCTGAACAATGTTATTCATTACTCCAGTATGGCGTCGAAGCGCAATAAATATGATGCCATGCGAATTTACCCTATATACATACACACACTTGATCAATGTAAAACAAAGTATAATTTATTTTATAATATTAAATATTTTATATTTATTTTGATTTATTTCAATAAAAGATTTTAAATTAAAGACCTTTTTTTTTGTTTATGTTTTGTGAATATATAAGCAGCGTAATTAAGTAATCATAATATTTAGGAGTATGTACACATGCTTGCATATAAATTAAATTATTTTAATAAATAAATATTATATAATGCAATTAAAGTAAATATGTTATTCTTCTTTATTTTATAAAAGGATTATTCCTTGACAAAGTAATTAAAAATATTCTATTATATGACAAAGAAAATAATAATTGAAAAATATATATTATTATATATTGTCCAAAAATAATAGTCATCAGTCATGACAATATAATAAATTAACGTATAAATTAGAATTTTTAATCTCTCTCTCTCTCTCTCTCTCTCTCTCTCTCTCTCTCTCTCTCTCTCTCTCTACTCTCACTCGCTCTTTGCTGATGAAATTCCATAGTATATAAAGTGATCTCTTTATACTCAGTTAGTTTGAAATACGAAGAAAACAAAACGATTGTTTTAATAGAATATTTACCGTGCCAAAGAGAGAACAGAATTAAAATAGATTTTATGCAAATGTATGGTAAAATAAATCAGTACATTTCAAACAGGCTTTTATACTTATTTACATAAGATTTCATCTTTTTTTTTCTCCTCTTTTTTTATGAATATATATAATATATAATATATATATATAATATATAATATATATATATATATATATATATATATATATATATATATATATATATATATATATATATATATATATATATATATATATATATATATACTGTATATATATATATAATATAGTAAGCCTTGCGCATGTTTAATTAAATTAGTTATATATAAAATATTAAGATCGTTATTTATTAAAATTTATCAAAAATTATAATTATATAAACATAAAATAATATAGAAACATTTATTATTTATTGCACAATTTGTATTTTGAGGAAGTGCAACTTTTATCATTAAGATACTTGATGAAATCATTTGTATGATAATGTGTATCATTCATTGATAATTTTTCCCCTCTTCTTCACTCAACAAGGTAAACGTCATTAAACCAACACATTATTGAATGGCTATGATATCTGAAACTTAAATTGGAGTAAAGATGAAATATTTCTTATTAATTTTACATTAAAATGTATGGGCAATATCTATAAAATAATTAAGTTGCATTTTTAAAGTTGCAAAAAAAAATAATAATAATAATATTTACTTAAGTTTTAGAATTAATGAATTTTTTTTTTTTTTTTTTTTTTTTTTTTTTTAGCTACTAAGTAAATTTAAGAATGCAATTATCTCATTTGGTCCAAAGTGAGTAATCAATATTCCTTCAGCAATTTTATTAGAGAAATGGTATTTAATAGTTAGCAAAATATAATTTTTGCTATATAGAAATCTTTTAATAAAAATAAATCATGGTTAAATATAAAAACTGCTTTTTGTCTCTTTTTGAAATTTTAAATACAATGAGGATTTACGAATGGAATATGTAAACATTAATAGAAATTATAATTCATTAAATCATGCAATGGAATATTAAACTTAAGTGGTAAAACACGTTATAGGTTCATAGCACTTGTGCAGAATTACCTGTTTGTTTTTAAATGACTACAGCTTTTATTTCATAATATG
The DNA here is from genome assembly GCA_949318235.1 of Ecdyonurus torrentis. Classification (NCBI taxonomy): domain Eukaryota; kingdom Metazoa; phylum Arthropoda; class Insecta; order Ephemeroptera; family Heptageniidae; genus Ecdyonurus; species Ecdyonurus torrentis. The sequence goes on from OX439128.1 coordinate 38,743,344, forward strand.
TTTCTTTAAGTTTTTCCATTCTATTTATAAATAATCTTGTTTTGTAATTATTGTTATTATTCTTTTTTAGTCTCTCTCTCTTTTAAAGTAAATAAACAAAATTATTCATTTATTTATTATTATTATACGTATAAAGTGTAAAAATTGAGCCCTTTGAAATTATTTAAGAGTAAATCATAAAGTTGATAAACAAAGAGTTGATTATTATGCAAAAAAAAAAAGCAACAGAAGACATATCAGGTCAAATATAACATGTAATTATTTTACCATGACATTTTTTTTTCAATTGTTATTACTTATTATTATTATTTTTACGTAAATGTTCTAATGCACACAATATTTATTTGTTTATGAACTTACAGTTGTTATTTTTGTTGTTTTACTCATTTGAAGTAATTAAAGTACTTATCTTTATGATTAATATGAAAAGTGCACATTTTTTTTATATAATATTATTACAGATTATTATCATTATATATTATATTTATACAGTTAAATTATTGTTAATGAATATAATAAATTTATTTATATTAGTATTAAAAAAAAAAAATATTAAAATTAAGTTTAAAAAGAAAATGTGGGAAATATATAAAATACATTTTATCGTTATTTATAACTTTATTAAAATAAATTAGACTTCAAAGTAAATTTAAAAGAGATGAAGTTAAAAAAAAGGAAGGAAAAAAAAAAAGAATAAAAAAAATCATGTGAATATTTCTTTTTGTTATCTATATGTACAAATCTTAACAAAGATTATAATTACTTCGGAACAGGAAATTACGCAATAAAAAAATACAAAGATTTAAAATCGTAATTATGTTTTTACTACATTATATACACAGAGAAAAATTAATTTGTGTATGTATATTATATAAGAATAAACATTTAAGAGAAAAAAAAACTTGATTCTTGAATTGCACCTTTAAATTGCATGATGCACCACAAATAATAAAACTTGTTTCTGTATATATATATATATATATATATATATATATATATATATATATATATATATATATATATATATATATATATATATATATATATATATATATATATATATATATATATATATATATATATATATATATATATATATATAAATATAATTCATTCTAACTTTACTCTCGTATATATTTTATTATGTTCTTGAATATAAAGCTACTTGAATTATAACTAAACTTGATTTCTGTGGGAGTGGAGAAGCACACAGGATGTTGTCTTTTTTAATTACACTTCACGTTGGAAAAAAAAAAATTATGTATAAGATTCACCATCGTTTTCTTGTCGTTGCAGACAAACTTTTATTATATCTGTAAGGCAGTAAGCAGGATTTTTAATATTATTGATCTTTAAAACAAACATATAATTGAGATAAAAAATACAACTACACTTAAAATGTACTAATATATTTATTGTGTAAGAAACAGTAAAAAAAATTAGGGTCGAATAAAATATTTATTGAGTATTTTTTTTTTTTTTTTTTTTTTTTTTTAAGTAAGAGGATATTAAAAATCTGAATCACAATAGAAAGAATCCAAGGTTTTTTATTTTTTATTTCTTTTCTTTTTATATGATTAAAAATTATAGTTGATATATTAATATAAATCAATTATTATATTAATGTTATTGATATAATTGATATTTAAATATATACGGTCATATTAACATTTCTTAAAAAAAATCTTTTGATGCATTATTTATTTAGTTTCCCCATGCAGTAGAAATATAAAATTTACTAATCAATTTTTATGAACTTTAGAACTTTAGTTTCCATGAGTATGAACAGACTTTCATTCTTACTCAAAAAGGATATCTAACTGCATAAGTTATTGTAGAAATAGTTCGATCTATATGGTGTTATGATGAAACAGTTTATGTCATAGTGATTATTTTCCCAATGTATTTAGAATGCATTATTCTAAAATGATAAGAAGTAGGAGAAAACTAGTAGTGGGTAAAAAACAACTTGACTTTTAATGTTGACAGACACGAGTTTTGCATCCATCAAAGAAAACTGTATAACTAAAATTTATAGAAAATATAAAATATCATTTTTTTTTAAACTTAAATGGAATTTTTTATAATAATATAATATATGTAAACATCTGAACAACATTATGCCAAAGTACATTTACATTCACTATTTATATATAAGAATACATTACTCTGTACAGTATAAATATGTATGTATAAATAGCAACTATAAAAGCGTTTAGGAATAAAAAAAATATCGTAATCCTCTCTCTCTCTCTCTCTCTCTCTCTCTCTCATATAATTCCTATTTCAAATATAAAAAGCAAATCTGAATTTGTTCGTTGTAAAAAAAAGAAAAAATAATTATAATAATAAAAAAAAATATTTGCTATTCTTTCATTTCTTTGTGATGGTGCTCCATATTAAAGTTTTTCTACATGCAAAATCTCAATAAATATTTTATAATAATAACAACATGAATAAAATACCTTTCATAACTAAAAAGAGAGAAAATACAGTTATGTTAATATTACTTCTTATCAACATATATTTT
>OX439128.1:38750873-38845873 GCA_949318235.1 Ecdyonurus torrentis
TACAAGAATTATTTTAATTTAAATACTTTACAAAGAAAATACTAATATCACATGTTAATTTTATAGTAGAGTTTATTATATACGATATACGTATCTTATTTTTTATCTGCAGGGTATGTAGCATGAACAAAAAGTCAAACAGTCCTTCATATAGTAAACAATACTAAATACATACATAGAGTCGACTAAAAGGAATCCAATATGACTCTAATAATTTTCCCCAACTTCATTGCAATATTTATCTTTTAACGTCATCAAGTTTATATATATACCTTCTTGTTTATGTTTTAAACCCCCTGTGGTGGTGGTTGGTTTGACGTTATGCTCAATTAATTTTTACTAGGCGAATATACAAATAACTTTTAATAATTCTATATACAATTTTTGTCCTTCAAAACTTTTTTATATTCGTATAATATAATAGGTGTATGCTGAAACTTTTTGTCTTTTTTGTTTATATATATATATATATATATATATATATATATATATATATATATATATACAATTTGTTTTGTTATTATTTATTGTTATCGCATTTTTTTCCCTCAATTGTTGTGTTTAAATTTGAATTATTAAGTATTCAATGTTTAACTATTGAAACCAAAATGAATTGTTTGTTTCATTATCTCATTATGACAATTTTTTTAGCTCTACACGGAGGTGTATTTATACTTATGTCTTATGTCAGGTACTTATACATTAATCGTGTACTGTACGTATACATTGCAATACGTAAATATTAGCCAGGATAAGGTGTTATATTATATGCTAAAGCAGTGTTTACAATTAGCTTTTCTAAGTTTAAATGCTAATTACTTCCACTACGAAAATTTCACTTAAGAATTACACTAAAGAATCAACCATGGTTTGATCCTTACGTGTTTTTTTTTTTTTTTTTACTTAAAGGGATATACCAGAAGAAAACATAAGCATATATATCACAAAACACTTGATGGGTGTTTACATAAATGACATTAGTTTGTCTCACAACCCAACTGTAACTCCGTATAGCAGTGATCAGAAATTTTCTATTTATGCAACCCGCACAACATTTTTTACTAATTTGTGTATGATACTGACTTCAGAAATATGAATAGTCAGGCAAATTGCATACTATACAGTATTTTCACGCTCTCTCGTGGGGCTACAATAACATTTTGGTAATAATTGTCAACAATTTTGAAGATCCCATTTCGTGTTTATTCATTAAAAAGTTCATGTTGTTTTATGTGGTCTATATGGCTTTCAGAACAACGCTTTTACTAGAACTAATTATCATTTTCACTTAAAAAAAACACAATTAAGAACTAGTCTTAATGCAGGTAAATCAAAATATAATAAGGACGTGTCTCACGTACATTATAGGTGAGATTCACTTGCAATAGTTGACATATTAACTATCAATATTATCAATATGAAATTAATTAATAACAAAATTGCAGTTTACAGGATTTTTATATCTTATATTAATTTTTCCGTCTAAATAAATTGTTAATTTGAAGGTAAAAAATAAAATAATTTATATATAACACAGTTTCTTTTCACAATATATATTTTTGAAATATTTTTTTTAAAGCATAAAAAATATGCAATGTTTTTATAAAAGAGTGCGTTTCTTTTAATAAATTTTCCTGGAAGTTTCCCTCTTTCTTTTATAACTTTTCGCTTATGTTATAATAGCTAAATCATGACTGCTTCTCTCTCTCTCTCTCTCTCTCTCTCTCTCTCTCTCTCTCTCTCTCTCTCTCTCTCTCTCTCTCTCTCTCTCTCTCTCTCTCTCTCTCTCTCTCTCTCTCTCTCTCTCTCTCTTTTTGAATTTTTTCTAGTACCATAAAAATAGCCTCTGGGGTCCTATTAGTAAATGTCCAGTTCATTTTTTTTTTTTTTTTTTTTTTTTGTTATATATATTTTTTTCCTTACACATGGATTTTTCCTTATCAGTTGCTGAATAGACCAAACAAAGTTTAAGAGAGACTGACTAGTGAGACTTCTATATATGACACAAGTATACTCTTTTTTATTACCTCTCAGTCGAGTATTAACGTCCTCTTTTTCTTTTACTTCATACTCATTCAGTATAACGTACAGACTATGTTATGTATATATATACCTAAGTAACATGGCAGAGAGAGAGAGAGAGAGAGAGAGAGAGAGAGAGAGAGAGAGAGAGAGAGAGAGAGAGAGAGAGAGAGAGTAACTTTTTATACATATATCAGGACTATGATTTTTTTTTTTTAAAGATAAGATTTCCTAAAGAAAAGTAAAGTTATAATAAGAAAATTTTTACCATAAAAATATTCATCAAAAAGACTACATTTCTTCGTATTCGTAAATATTATATATTATATAACACGCAAACACACATACATTTGTAATATGTTTTAATTATAATAAACACAATAAATACAAAAACTTATTTATAAACAAATGCTTATGATCTTTGCAACAAACTATCATGCTCTCTCGTATCTTATTCTTTAAGAAATAATTATTCAACTTTCAAATATAGAAATTCAGTCAAATTTCCTTTTGTATTTTATTTCTTTAAGACATTTGAATTCTGTTGATATTGAAAGACAAGTGTTATTCATTGTAAATTTCAATGGTGATGACAGAACATAATATACATTTCAGGACTTTTATCTGATAATTTATATAAAAACATATGTGATCCATTGGATAGTTCCATAACTATTTATATATTTAGAAGACTTGCGTAGTTCACAGTAACATTTCACTTTACATTGCATTCATTTATAATCTATGATTGCATTGCAGGTATTAGAAATATTGATATATGAAGCTTAGCTTTGAATTTTAATAATGTATTATATAATCTAAGTAATAATAAGTATTAAAGAAATAGTCCAGAGAAAAACATAAGCATTTATATCACAAAACACTTGATGGGACTTACATAAATAACTTTAGTTAATCTTAAAACCCAACAGTAGCCCCGTAGCAGTGATCAGAAATGTCGATTTATGCAACCCGCACAACATTTTCATACTAATTTTTGCATGTTTCTGACGTCATAAACATGAATTTTCACGCAAATTGCATACTTTACAGTATTTTTACGCTCTCTCGTAGGGCTACATTAACATCCTGGTAAAAAATTATCATCAGTTTTGAAGATTCCATTCCGTGTTTATTAATTGAAAAGCTCATGTTGTTTTATGTGGTCTATGGCTTTAATATCAATGTTATTTAATAACTTACACAATAATCAATTATGTATAAGCACTAAACTTTTGTTCCTGTGTTATAGTTTTTATTTTAAACCTATATATAGAAAGAATACCCTAAAATCAGTGCTGAAAATTTTATTTGCTATATAATAATCTTTCGCTTTCAACCCTCTTTTTTTTATTCTTCAAATGTACTTTGTTATCATTCCGATTTTAAGAGTTCGTAAAAATGTCCTCACATTAATATTGTTTGGTAAAAAAGAAAATCACTTAAGATTTTTTTTTTTTTTACCTATTGATCGTTGTTCAATGGACATAAAATAAGAAAGAAAAAAAAGTGGTCATTAAATGGCAGAAGCAGGTTCTTTTTGTCAGACATTGTGTATATAGCCTAAATTTTGTGATGGCTTCTTAAATTTAAGCTTCGTCAACAAAAGGATTATATTATATGGTAATAAAATTAAATGCACGTTAGAAAATACGTTATTTTCAAAATACATATAGTGATAGAGTAATAAGAAGTTGGATATTAAGGAAATAGACTTATTCTCCTGTTGATGAAAACGATCGAGAAAAGATAGCATTATGTATCTTTAGAGATATAATAGTTTTTTCTTACTTTTTTTACTTTACTAATTTGCAAAAAAAAAAAAGAAAAAAAAAAAGAAAAGAAAAGAAAAGAAAAGAAAAGAAAAGAAAAGAAAAGAAAAGAAAAGAAAAGAAAAGAAAAGAAAAGAAAAGAAAAGAAAAGAAAAGAAAAGAAAAGAAAAGAAAAGAAAAGAAAAGAAAAGAAAAGAAAAGAAAAGAAAAGAAAAGAAAAGAAAAGAAAAGAAAAGAAAAGAAAAGAAAAGAAAAGAAAAGAAAAGAAAAGAAAAGAAAAGAAAAGAAAAGAAAAGAAAAGAAAAGAAAAGAAAAGAAAAGAAAAGAAAAGAAAAGAAAAGAAAAGAAAAGAAAAGAAAAGAAAAGAAAAGAAAAGAAAAGAAAAGAAAAGAAAAGAAAAGAAAAGAAAAGAAAAGAAAAGAAAAGAAAAGAAAAGAAAAGAAAAGAAAAGAAAAGAAAAGAAAAGAAAAGAAAAGAAAAGAAAAGAAAAGAAAAGAAAAGAAAAGAAAAGAAAAGAAAAGAAAAGAAAAGAAAAGAAAAGAAAAGAAAAGAAAAGAAAAGAAAAGAAAAGAAAAGAAAAGAAAAGAAAAGAAAAGAAAAGAAAAGAAAAGAAAAGAAAAGAAAAGAAAAGAAAAAAAAAAAAAAAGAAAAAAAAAAGTTCAATAAAAATTCAATATAAAATTAAGAAACACTTATACTGATTTTAACTAAATAATGTTATAAGAAAGAAGACATTTTTAGATTAGACGGTTACTTACCCTGTTAAATGTTAAAATCTCTCTCTCTCTCTCTCTCTCTCTCTCTCTCTCTCTCTCTCTCTCTCTCTCTCTCTCTCTCTCTCTCTCTCTCTCTCTCTCTCTCTCTCTCTCTCTCTCTCTCTCAAATCGTTCTTCTCTGATTTTAACATTTATTCATTATTATCACATAAATATCATGCATATTCCACATCAAACACACAGTAACAAAAATAAAAATCAATATCATAAAAATACTTACATATTTTTTTTTTTTTTTTTTTTTTGTATATACAAAAATATTTGTTGTATATTTGAAATACGTACACACTACGTACACCGTATAAATACATACTATAAAATAATTTAGTACTCTTTAATAAACAAAAGTTAATTTATGAATAAAGAAATTACTGTACATCAACTTGATTAATGAGCTTTATAAAATAGAGAATAATAATAAACTTGAGTAGTTATACTATCTCATTAAAACAAAATTTTAATCAATTTTATCCTCATCAATGAAAAAATAAAATATTTTTTAAATTTATATTTATATTTGTTAACTGTAACTATAAGAATTATTTGGATACTACAAATAAACGTAAATTTGAAAAGTTCTTATGTATATAAGTAGATATAAACTCATTTATAAAAATATTTCTCACGCTGCCACATAAAAAAAAAAACATTGAGTGAGAGAAAAAAATAAGCTCTCTTTTTTGGTTGCTGTGCAAAGTTAATTGCACAATTTTATTTTCATACACTCCACAAGATTTTTAGCATAAGTTTATCACATCGCAAAATACATAAAAACTTCTTCTTCTTCTTCTTTTTCTTTTTTTTTTTTTTTTTTTTTGTAGCTCTTAATGTTTTAAACTTTCAGAACGTGCAAAATGTTTAAATTAACTAAATTTTTATGATACATTTATATTATACATATATATATATATATATATATATATATATATATATATATATATATATATATATATATATATATATATATATATATATATATATATATATATATATACACATACATATATATATATATATATATATATATATATATATATATATATATATATATATATATATATATATATATATATATATATATATATATACACATACATATATATATATATATATATATATATATATATATATATATATATATATATATATATATATATATATATATATATATATATATATATATATACTGTTATTAAAGTAGAAGGAGCAGAGATTTATTCTTTTTAAAAACAATACTGCATTGAATTGTTTTTAATGATTTCTTCTATTACTTTTGTTTTCCTTTTACTTCCTTTGTTGTTATTATTATTATTTTTTTTTTTTTACTATATTAAAAATAATGATTTAAATAAATGTATCCTTTATTTTTTAATATCTTTAAAAACTTAATGATGCTTTTGAAAATCATTATTATTATTATTTTTTTAGTATATAGATTTGATTTTGCCATTATTTTAAATGAATTTTTTTAATGATTTTTATTGATATTAATTGTTTAGGTTAAAAATATTTTCTAGGTTAATTTTTTTATTAATTTTCAATTGATCATTAAATTGAAATTAAATATAGATTGCTCTAGTTTATATAAATGCTGTTATGAAAATAATAGTGGAAATTAAACATAGTGGAAATAAATGAGTAATATATTTTGTGTGATCAGAAGGTATTTAGAATTCGACTTTAATATGCAATAATATATTCACATGAAATTGATTGAATTAAAAAGAAACTTTTTCGTATTTAGTATTTAATGATTTATTGCTAGGAATTGGTTTATAATTGATGGAAAATTTTAACACTTTCAAGCAAGAGAAAAAATGATTTTTTTTTGGAAAATAATAATAATAATAATAAAAGAAAGGCAACGTTAAGCTTGTTTTTGTTTCCTAATTATTTTTAAAATATTTCATTGTTAAGATATAAGTAAAAATACGACATTTTTATACTTGAAGCAAAATAATTGGAGTATAGAATTTATCGATAATATTATTGCGTAACTACAACGAATCTGTAATTTCTTCTTTTTTATGCTAATTAATTTAAGTGTGGGCCGAGTTATTGACGAATAGGTGTTTCAAATTAATGTATATACTATGAATATTATACGATGTATTATACAATTTTTGAAAATAACTGCAAAATAGAGCTAGATTTATTCATTCTCTAAACACGCCTTGACAATTTTTAACAACATGGAAAAAATGAATTAAATGATTTATGCTTCATTGAAAAATTGCTATATTGTGGAGAACAAATGTTTCAATTTTGGAATAGCATAATATATGTAATAATGCTGAACGTCCTATAACTATTGTAAATTGTATGTTATTATAAAGTATAATTACTCTACAATAAAGCCTAATTTATGTTGTTAATCATAAATGTTGCTTCATTGACATCCCATAAGTCTCTAGCACCTAAGATAAAAGTTCAAATTCAAATATTAATTATCATCAAAAATATTGCAGCATCCCAACTTCCCCATATTCTTGACGTTTCGTTTAAAATGTTATACAAAGTTGCAATAATAAAAATATTCCAAATAAAATCAATACAATACTTGTTGTAAATTAACTACTTTCATTTACTATTATTATTTTATTCTTAATAATTTAATTAATGGAATGTTATAATAACATTGTCTAAATAAAGCAAAAGAAAACCTTGTGTTTAAAAATTTTTTTTTTGTAAAAACTCTACCTTAATTATTATTTTTTTATTATTAATGAACTAAATTAAAAATCAATCTACCCTTCTAAAATAAAAATATTTAAAATTAATTCTCACGAGAAAATAATTGTTTCTAATTTTAACTTTAAAGGACATGAATTATTCGGCATTGTGTTTCGTTAATAAATTTGGTAATGTATGTATAAAAAAAGGTGTTTTAAGTTTTCGTTTTTACTTCTTAATGATGAAATTTTTATTTTTATATTGTTATTATATAGACATTCTGTACAGGCTTATGTTTACTGACACAAAAATGATAAAATATTCGTCTACAGAGAGAGAGAGAGAGAGAGAGAGAGAGAGAGAGAGAGAGAGAGAGAGAGAGAGAGAGAGAGAGAGAGAGAGAGAGAGAGAGAGAGAGAGAGAGAGAGAGAGAGAGAGAGAGAGAGAGAGAGAGAGAGAGAGAGAGAGAGAGAGAGAGAGAGAGAGAGAAAAGTTACGTAAGAAAAACATAAATTCATAAATATATTTTTAAAGTTTCTTCATAATGATATAAAAATACGTATTTTTACTATTTTTTCCCCCTTGACGTGCAATATTTTGTGTTTCTAAGTATTCATTTTTATACAAGGCAGAAGTTTTTCTTCTCTCTTGCTCTTTCAAGTCAGTTAATGTGGCCATTCAACGTGACAAACGATTGTACTTTCTTGATTTGTCGCTCTTTTTGACCTTATACAATCCATGCAGGAGTAAAAGTAGATGAACAAGTTACGAGGGAGAGAAGGAAATTAGCCAACCCTTAGACATCTTCAGGCAGCAAAATTGCAAACTTTTATAACTTTTTTTCCCATATTATAATGGCACTACTTTTCTTTTTCTTTTTTTCTTTTTTTTTTACTTCTTTTTTATTATTATATACGTACTTTTTTTTTACACAATTGAAGAACATGTTAACGTGGTATATTTATTTAAAGAAAAAATATTGAAGTTGGAATTTTTTACGTTTATTTTATTTAATTTTTCAAAATAAAAGTACTAAATCAATGAACGTGATATTTAAATTCTATTCCACACAACTTCATGTTTTTGGATATACCTGTGGTAAATTTTTAGTTTTTTTTTTTAATACCTTTTTCAACAAAACTGTATTAATATTTTATCAATAATTGACAAGTTAATTTATATTACCCTAATTAAAATGGTATCGGTATCAATTTTGATTACAACAATTTTAGGTCTACAATAAAATTTTAAATTGGTTTTTAATCTAATTTACTCGTTCAATTCAATATTTCTGTAATAAAACACACGGGAAGAATAAATTGAAGAGTTAACAACTTTGGCTCAATGAGAGAGACAAAGATATATATATTTTTTTAATTTTATATTTTGAAAGAGGAAATCATACTGAATCGATTGATGTGTGATTTTGTAATTTGTGAGTTAATTAAGTATTTTTTAATTAATTTTTGAAAATTACGATATGACGTCACGGTTGATAATTTCTGCGTTAACAATCATGCAAAAGTTACCGGTCGTGACGTCACAGTTCGATTTTCAAAAATTAATTAAAAATACTCACTTACCTAAAAAACTATAAAGTTACACATAAATCGATTTAGGATGATACCTTCTTTTAGAATATGCAATAAAATCATGCACCAATTTTTTTTCTTATTGTACTGTACAGCAAAGTTACTTTTCAGCAATACTGAAGTAAAAAAGCTCTGTTGCAAAGTCTCTCTTCTGTACAACAAAATACTACAGGAGATGCTCAAACAATAAAGTATTATGTTGGAGAGAGTATTATAGAACTTTAACTACTAAACTTCGTTTTTTCCGTGCACTATAACAATTTAATTGAAATTTAATAATAATATATAAACGTGTTGATTTATAAATAGATTATTGCAAGGCAAGAAATTAGTTCGTGATCAGGGGAGAGGAAGGCAAAAAGAGGAAGCGGCAGTAACTGATATTTCAATCTTAATCAAATCTCAATATATCTGAAGTACTTAATATTGGTTCCACCACACCACAGTGAATCACGCATGATATCACCAGTCAAGGGGTGTTGAGGTTACGCCCATCACGCATCAATCATAACTAATTTGATTTATACTATACATTGAATAACAAGATAAATACAATGAAATTTAAAACATGAAATTATATATGTTTGCTATAGCTATATAATATAGTAACTGTTAAAATTTATAATTTTTGAGATTTTAATTAACAAAGTGATAAAATCAGTATATATTATATTAATTAATCTGTACACTACAACAATGGAGACTTAATACCTGATTACATGAAACAATAAAATTGATGCTGCAATTTTAATATACTTATGCTAAAAGATCTTTCTAATTATTATAATTATATATATATTTTTTTTATTAAATTTTGTGAAATTTTTTACTATAAGTATACAAAAATTATATGGTGATGACTGCATCCTATATTTCTACGCATGGACAATTAACTAATATAGTAATAAAAATAAAATTAAGCACGCCTTTTTTAAAAAAACAAAATATACATTTTGAAAAGGATGAGAATTAGATCTGAATCTAAATACATTTCTACCTCACTCTTACACCTAACTCTCAAAAAAGTACAATAAAAATAATAAATAATAAAAAGGACATAATAATAATTATAAAGATTTTATTGGAGCAAATAAAATATACAATACAAACATTGCACATAGTCAAAAGAGTTTCTCAACAGGAGATCAAAAAAGGCAAAGCCAATATAAAATTTGATATGCAAAGAATAGAAAAGAATAGAATAGAAGAATTTATTTAATTGAATATCTGAATAGAAAAGTGTTTGATATGAACTATTGCTTAATATTTCAGCTAAGAAAATATATACATAATATAACATTAACACAACGGTGTATATGAACTCCTAACAAAGTGCTTTCACCTTATTATCGTATGTAAAACAAGCTTGCGAATTATTTTGAAAACTACTTTTAATTTTTATTAAAAGGAAGTCACTTTGCATAATATATATATATATATATATATATATATATATATATATATATATATATATATATATATATATAAAACACACAACAATTAAGGTTTACTGTTATTAAGAAAAGAAGTTTTCGCGGACATGACGTAATAACGATGCGACAAGTGACTCAAAAACCATGTGGGTGAGGACCCGTTCACCTAGAATAATTAATGTAAAGTCAGGACGAATTTAACATTGTATGTACATTTTGGCAGATTTAATCTCATTTCTCAGAAATACAGCAAAAATTTAATTCAAATTTGTTTATATATTCACTTAGCGAATGACATTAAAAACAAGTTATTTATGTATATATGAATATATTGTAGGATATTTATTTATTGGTTTGTTTATTTGTTTGTTTGTTTATTTGTTTATTTGTTTGTTTGTTTTTTGTTTGTTGGCTGGTTACTTTTGTGAGTTTATTTTGTGTTATACCCACCAATTTTTTTTTATTAATAAAAAGTACTGCAAGAATATGTTTTATAAATTAATACTTCCAGCGATTTAAATTGTTCCCTTTTTATTTTACAAATTGAAAATATAAAGTCATAATTTAATTTTAAACTTCAAAACTTTGGTTTTTGTTTTATTTAAACTAAAAATTTAATTTAAAATATGATATTACATTTTAATTTATAAGTTATATAATACAATATATAAAAAGTTTTAACTTTCAATTTTTTAAATTTCATTTTATTTTATTTTAAGATTCAATGAATTTTATTCAAAGTTGTTTTTCTAAGAGTTTAGCTGTTTCGGTTAAATTCTTTTTTACTTTTTATTATTTTTAAGTATTAAAGAAAGAATATATTATATATATATATATATATATATATATATATATATATATATATATATATATATATATATATATATATATATATATGAAAAGAAAGTTAATGAAATTATTATTGCTCTATTGATTATTAATGTAATAAAGTTTTAATTTGAAATATTAAAAGTTATAATAAGAAAAAAAAAGTGATTTTTTCCTTATAATTTTGTGTAAATTGTAATATTTTTGAGAGACTTGTAAAATTATAATTAAAGATCACATACCACCAAAAATACAAAATGTTAAGTTTATCATGACAAGCTTATAAGAATTGTTATAATAAGTTTAAATTATTTCCTTACTAAAATAGAAATTTGATATTTTGAAAATGTAGTCTTAATTTAATGTGTTACGTTATTATAAGTAAGACATTGTTTTTATACGGTAAGTTATAAGGAGGGAGTAAAGTTTATTTGAGGGAGAAAACAGGAAGGAAGCTGGCCAACTGTTGTGTATGTATATTATGTATGTATAGTGTTTTGTTGTAAGGGCGCGGTGACTTCTGTTGTTTCCTTGGCTATCATTGCTGACTCATTTACCTGACTTGACTACCGTGCTCTTATAGCTTACGCTTAGCTTGCTGACACACTTAAAAAAAACTCAAAATACACCTTAAGTTTACCTCCTATATGTTCCTGCTTTACGATCCTTGAAATAAGAGGAAATAAAATGAGGAAAAAAAAAGTATTATTATTTTATTAAATGAGCTAACGTGATGTGGGATTTTCTTTTTTTAAATTGTTTTTCAATTTACGCAGTTTCACTTAAATTTGATACTTTTTTTATTATTTATTTATTTATTTATTTATTTATTTATTTATTTATTTATTTATTTATTTATTTATTTATTTATTTATTTATTTATTTATTTATTTATTTATTTATTTATTTATTTATTTATTTATTTATTTATTTATTTATTTATTTATTTATTTATTTATTTATTTATTTATTTATTTATTTATTTATTTATTTATTTATATATTTATACGTATAATACTTTTATATACAAGAGTGTTTTATTAAAATTTTATAATTAATAATTAAAACGTTTAATTTAATGGTAGTTATCATCAGTGATGAAAATTTCTTAATTTATTTTCTTTAGTAGCTCAAAACTCGCAAAAGTGTGTCTAGTATTACTCATTAAATATTTACGACCTCGGTACAGTAGTTTTCTCAAGAAAAAGAAAATAAAAAATAAGGTCTCTCAAAGCTTAAGGACCCTGTGAAGCGTATTTTGCTGATAAACACCACTAGTACCACTACTAAATATATAGCATTTTAATACTACTTATGAACTTTTTTTTTTGTTTTTTTACATACTTTGAAGTAATTTTGATACAAAGTAAGTAAAATTATAAATTATAATGGTCCAGGAAATCTTAACATAAATTCAAAAACATATAATATAATTTTAAATATTATAAATTTGTTTTAGTGCGTGTAATTATTAGATGAACGAGCCAAAATTACAATAAATTTCAATATAATATAATTTAGCAATGAAAAAGTAATTTATTAAAATATTTGTGTAATGTTTCCTGTGTAATTTATTAATTAAGTATTGTTATTATTTTATTAGTATTGAAATTAAATTTCTTTTTTTTTTTAAATTGTTTTATAATATAATTTGATCGTACTAAATGACATACATATTGGTAAAGCTTAAGATACGTATTAAAACGGAATGTTCTATTTACATATTAATTAATTACTTTTTTTTTAAGAACCTTTTTTAAAATATACGTAATATATACGCAAATTTAAATTAATTGTATTATTTCGATGTATTTGTAATTCTTTTTCTTTAAAAATGTACGCAGAGAAAAATATGTAGATATATATTATGTTCTCTACAGCATAATTATTTACTTTTATAATGTGTTGTATAGGTGTTTAATGTATGGTTATGTAATAGCAACCTTGCAACATTGCTTTACCTTTTTTCAGAGGTGAAAATTAATATTGTTGTAATCCATAATACTAAATTCAATATGACAACAATGACTATTGTTTGTTTTTAATTTATTGCTATATAGTAAGATTTTATTTTTATTATTATTATTTTTAACTTTACGTGAACCTTTAAAAGTTTCAGAATTTTTAAAATTACGTAAAAAAAGCAGATGTTACAAGTATACAATTACTGCGTAATATTCATGTTTTAAAAAATGAAAGTTAAATTACACGTCATAGTTTTTTTTTATCAAAATTATGTTAAAATTTAAGAAAGTTTTCACAATGTTGCATTTAATTTTGCACACCTGTTATGTTATAAATATATAAAGACTCCCTGTGCATTTCTATTTAAGAACAACAGTTGGTGTCTATACACTCTTACATTGTGCACCCCTATAGTTCTCAAACCAAGGAATTAATAAGACGTAACGATGTGTCAAACTCACCGTCCGTGACGTTTAGTTTCATTCTAGAAATTAGCACTCTATTGTAAGTTTTGACAAAATTGTATTACGTAAAGTATGAGTTTTCAATAGTATTATATAGAGGAACATTTCTATTAAAGCACTTAAAATGAAAATTAATGAAATTATTATTTATTATATGAAATTTTTGCATTGAAAAATATTTCATAAAATTAGTGTGTAATGATAAAAAGTTTATTTCAATATATTTCATGTTATGCACCTGCTTTTAAATAAGAGTGGTTGCATTCATCATGTTAAAGTTGACGCCATAAGTGAGCGCTAAATATAATGGGCCAGTATACGAAAATGACTTATTTTGCCAGTTTAAAAATACTTCCCAATATTTTTGAGAGCATTGATGCTGTTGACAGGTTGAATTAGTTTTTTAAGTATGCAAGAAAAATAATAATAACAAAAAAAAAAAAAAAAAAAAAAAAAAGAGCTGATTTTCCACAGAAAATAGTCAATAACTACGTTTCTCCTATGTTGAGCAATGTTATTCATTGCTCAAGAAGAACATCAAAATGCATTCAGAATTACGTCATGCGCGCGCACACCCTATAAAGTCTTAATTTACCGTCAATATACACTTTAACTAAAAGTAAATCTGAGTTTCCCCCCTTACTAGTTGCATAATATACATTGCTATATCAATGCACTTGTATCAAGTACTTGTTTATGATTATATTGGATTTATAATACGATGCAATATTTTTCCGTATGATGTAATATATATTTGATTACATAAAGTCTTCATTAAAATGCAATAAATTTTGCAACTTTATTGTACATAATAAAAATATATTGCACAGAGTAAAACAAAAATGAATAAATAAATTTATTGATCAAAGGAATAATAGATCTTGTTCAACATGACATATTTACAGAAATAAAACATGAATAAAAAAAAATAATACAACACAAAGAATATTCACATACATTTATACAGTATACCACTCCACTTTACTCACAATTTTATTTTATTTTCTATCATATAGTAGTAAAAGATTCAATGTTATTTTCATTGAAACCCTTTTAGGATATATAATGCACATTTGCACATTAATTCTACTATAACTCTTTTAACATTATTTTTATTGCAATATAATTTCATTTAAAAAAATATTTAAGCGATTGTAAACATTAGCGTATGTATACTCTATTATTATTTGCAGTCTTGGGTTCGATTATTGTATTTACGATAACGATATTGAGTTATCGATGCGTTATAGATTATAACAGTTTTATAAAAGTTATCGTTATACATTAACAAAAACTGATGATATTATTGTTGCATCAATAACGATACTTTTTTCTCAAAAACTAAGAAAAAATACACAAAAAAGTACGAAAATGCACCAAAAAAACAACAACAACGAAGAAATACAAAAAAATAAATAAATCTGAATGAGGCGGGTAATCATTGAAACCATGTATATATTGTAGTTTGTAGTACAGTTGTACAGTCATGAACCAAGATTTAATTTTTTTTAATGCAAGTTTCACATACTGTGTATTGAAATTGTATTGTGTACTGTGTATTGTATTGTAAGACGCGACGCTAAAAAAAAAATAATAAAATAAATAAGCGTTCAATTCTTCATCGTAGGAAAACGTCACTATAAATATAGAAAGTTAACAGTATACGAATTTTCAAAATATTTTACTTCGATCACATTTGTTTCATACGATCGTTATGAAGAACAATCAGATTTGAATTTTAAAATGAAATACTGAGAATGAGAATGAGCATCATACAGTACTAATTTAATTTCCATGAATTTCCATTCCAATTAATTTTGCATTACTCCCTTGGAACTTCAGTGAGATGAGACTAGAAAAATATCTATATTACAAATTTCAAGGTAATCTTTTATTAAAGCATAATATATGTATTTTATTAAAAAAAATAATAAATATAATAAAAAATAAATAAATAAATATACAGTGTATTTGCTGACAGTATTTTTCTCTAAATCATTCTTATATAGAAAAACAAATTTGTATTCACCTTCACGTAAAATATAAATTTGACAAATTATTCAGTTAAACAGATGTAACTCTTAAGTACAATCCAATAGCTTAGTTGAAAATCGTTTGAACAGTAGTATAAAAGTTATTTCTTCAGCGGTAAGCAGTTAACTATTAACATCTTAGAAAAACTTTGTATAAATCTAACAAATTATTCTAAAAAATGTCTCTAAATAGTAACTCTTTAGATGATTTTTTTCCGTGTTTTATAATATTTAAACATTAAATAAATAATAATTTTGTAAGTTAAATATATGTATTTATTTAGTTTATTATTGTTTTGTTGCTATTTGGGTGTTACTGTTATTTGTTTATTATATGCAGCAAAAGTTGCATAACCCACAGGATACTGTGTTTGAACCTTAGGAGGGTTGAGGTGGCCGACGGTTTTATTGCTTGTGCCCTACAATGTATGATGTAATGATGTGATGAAATCTGAATATCTGAAACAACAGTTATATTTTAATTTCTTTTGATGTTAAAGTTACTAAATTTCGTAATATACAGTATACGCGTATATATATTTTTTATGAAGTTTTTGGTACATCTGGTTGCTTTAAAAATGGGATTATAATATGGTGTTTTATCAATCATCTATACAATATAATATATTATTTTATATATTTTATCTTTTCAAACCCGAGCGTGAGAAGGCTGAGATATTTATTACACTATTTCCAACAATGTATTAGTATTATAATCATTCTAAAAAAAAAAAAAAAAAAAAAAAAAAAAAAAAAAAAAAAAAACTTTGTTTGCTTTAGAATTGTCTCCAAATTTCAAACTCAATAACTAAATTATTTGCATCCTCTATATGTCCATGTGCTGTGAATGAAATTGTTATTTTGATAAATTAATAACACATTGTTCTATAATTACTATATTATTATCTGATTTAAGTATTTCACTTTATCATTATATTAATTAATTATATTATCTGATATGTTTTCTATAAATTATCAGAAAATAATTACTCTGTTATGAGATGAGGTAAAATTTATTATTGTGTTTGTATAATTGTGATGTACTTTGGTTAATTATCGTTTTTAAAAATATGTAATATAAAATGTCAAATTATAAACCTCTGGCAGCACCTCTGAGCTGAGGACCACTTCAGTGGGGTTTGTACCTTTTGTGGCTTCAATAAAATTTATATAACAAGAGAGCATAACATTTCAAACTTCAAATTTTTATATTCAAACTTGTTGATTAATGAAGCTAATTTCTTCAACAAAAACATTGCTTTCACATAATAAGATTATGCTTCTGATACAATAATAAAAGATCTATATCAATTAATAATCATATTTCAAAAATTTTAAAATATTAATCAATATACATTTAATACAAATTTGGTATTCACACACACACAAACACAAAACTTTTAAATAAATTGATGAAAATTACTTTACATAATTTTAATAATTATATTGAATAATGTGGTATCTGAACTAATTGAAAAATAACAATTGAAAAAACAAAACAGAAATTGTATATTATAATAAAACAAATTTATTGAGTAGAAAAAAATAATATTTATTTATTTTAATAGTTGTTTACTTAATTACGTATATATGATCATCATTAACTAATCCAAATTATGTAAAATGTTATTCGAAAATTGTTAAACATGAAGCTTTTGTATCTGATTTTAACCAAAAATAAAAGACATAAATTAATATGGATTATGAAAACATCGTTTAGTTTTTTGTTTAAATTATATATTTGTGAAACAGTTAATTTAATTGTTTTTAAATTTAATATACTATAGCATAAATTTTATACATGCTGAAAAGAATGAAATTAAAATTTTTATTGTACAGACAGTTTTTGTTGATTACAAGTTTGAAGTATTTTAAAATTAACGGTTATGACGTCACAATAAGTAAGTGTTGAAAATCTAACAATAAAAACGTATATAGGTTTCGTCTAAAGCATTATAGGTTTTATTCAATTATGTTAAAGTTGAATCACTCAACAACATGGGCCACATATAGGAAAATAATTCATCTTGTCAGTTTAAAAATTCTATGCAAAATATTTGCAAAAATATTAAATTATTGTTGATAGGTTAAATTAGTATCTCAAGTATGTGGAAAAAAAAACGATTTCTCCAAAGAAAATAGTCAAAAACGAAGTTTGTCCTATACTGAGCAATGTTCAATGTTATCTATTACTCCAGTATGGCGTCTAAGCGCTTAAAATATAATGTTATATGGATACACCCTATAGAACTATACAATGAAAATGTCAAACTTATAATTTAATAATAATAATAAATTAGGGAGTTATAGTATTTTTTTTTAAAAAATGTCAAATTGTTATAATTAAATAATGCGTAAAATTAAATAAAGAGGAAAAGAGAAATTTGGTGCTAGTTTTATTACATACATATCTATATATATATATATAGATAATGTGTATACTGTCATGAGGAGAGAAATGTGTAGTTTGGTAATGAAGTAACTGTGGTCCTATATAGAAAGACCCTGCATGCATGCTTGCTTGCTTGCTTGCTTGCCTGCCTGGCTAGCTGACTATACCTCCTAACCACCCACATAACTGAGCTTAAACTCGCACCCTTTAAGCTGAGTCGAAGCGAGAAATTCAATTGCTCCCCTCTGAACTTGGTATTAAATCAAACTGTCTAACCAGCCCAGTTTACTTGCTATATATACCATTGCAAGCGAGCAAGCAAGGAAGTACAATTCCCTGTCCCAATCTACAATCTCTTCTCTTTCCTACTTCTTCTTCTTCTTCATCTGCTTCTCTTATTGTACCTCAAAGAATCACAAACCCAAAGGTTGCTCCTCCTATTTGAGGTAAATGCAAATTATATATATATTTCTACTAACCCAATTTAATACTTTTGACCTCTATTATTATACATAAAAGAAAATTAAAATGGTAATTAAATAAATTATATAGATAGAGAACGAGAGAGAGAGAGAGAGAGAGAGAGAGAGAGAGAGAGAGAGAGAGAGAGAGAGAGAGAGAGATGAGAGAAACACACACACACAGAGAATTATACTAGAAAAGAATATTTTTATTATATAAAGGATAATAAAATTGATTAAATTACATGTAAATTAATTTAGTTAGGTTCAAATGCATTTATGAATCAATGAGTTCTACATTTTTAGTATGCAAATTAATACTCAATTTGCGAGATATTTACTTTGCATTTCTCTTTATCTATTTTCTTTGATTACATAACATCAATATTTTATACCACTTAAAATAATATTAATTCATTCTCTTATCTTTATTTGAATGGTAATTTCGAATAGTAATTTTATACAGGGTATAAATTTTATTTTCTCTCGTTTTCACCTATATGTGACTGCATTTTACAGCTAATGTTGATAAAATACAATTTAATATTTTCAAATTCTACAATACTATGTGTCAAATGTAATTATAGGTTTGTGTGGGAAATTTAATTTTGTGTATGATCAATTTTGGGTCTACCAAAATACATTAGAGTAGCAATGACAGTAAATGTTACCAAAGAAAAAAAAAGGTCTAATTATATTAAATAATAATAATAAATTTTTAAAGTCCATTCAATCATCAATAAAATCAGTTAAGCAACAGTTGATTTTATTTATATCAAACAAGTCAAACTGAAAAATTTGGATATTAAATAATTTACAGAAGTCAAATAAAATAATGATTTATAATTTGGATACCAAAATAATGTTTTTTAAATTTTTGTCTTCTAGCAAATAATTTCTTCATTATATATTTAGTTTCTATGTAATATTGGCAATGCCAATTGTATATATGTGTGAAGAGAATATATAGAGAGAAAGAGAGAGAGAGAGAGAGAGAGAGAGAGAGAGAGAGGAAGGGTGGTGGTTCACGCGGCAAATCGTGCCATGAATATTCATTCACCACCACCCCCAACCTCCCCAAGTACCCCCTTAGTCCCGCCTGGGCCCAGCATACTGTTCTGCTATGCCACAGCTTTAACTCACAGAGCCTCTAACTTTCCCACCCTTTCCTCCCACTCTCTTTCATTGGCTGGATTAATCTCTCTCTCTCTCTCTCTCTCTCTCGTTCTCTCTTTTCCTTTCAATCTTACATATCTAACAGTAGAAGCAAGCAAGCTTCGCTTCAAGTAAAACAGGCAGCTGTTAATGCTAACTTTTATTCACTAAATTCAAACACTTCTACTTACACATTTAAAGGACATAATGGCTCTGGGGGTAAAAGAGATTGATATTTGAATACTTATTACTTATTATACATGTACAAAAACTTCCTTTCCTTTCTTTTCTTTTATGTATATTTATATGTATAGTTTTGTAAATTTCTCAAGTTATATTATAATATTATGTATTACATAATACTGTACTACTATACATTTTATAGTAGAATTTAATTATAAATTTGTAAACAATTATAAATATTTATTAAATTTAAATCCAGTACAAGCACAGAGCAATATTTTCAATATTATAATAAATTTTATTGCATGCAAATCTTCATTTATAGTAATTTATTTGTATTCATTTAAATGTAATGCATATTGTTTACTATTTTATTATATTGCTTCTTGTGAACAGGCCTTTGCATTTTTTTTTAATTATTATTATTTTTTTTTTTTACGATATAAAGTTTATCAGAAAATAATATGAAGTCTTCATTTTCTTTATCAATATCGATATAGAGTGGTTGCATTTATATAAAAGTCGACGCCATATGTGAGCACTGTATAACACAGGCTGGTATGGGAAAATGACTCATTTTTCTAGTTTAAAAATGCCAAGCAGTATTTTTGAAAGGCTGTTAATATTTACAATGGGTGCAAAAAAAAAAAAAACATAAAAAAAAAATACCAGATTTCCCAACGAAAATAGCCGAAAATGATGTTCATCCTATGCTGTGAGCAATGTTATTCATGCAAAGTGCATTCCCCAGCTTTTCCATGGCACACACATTTTTTAAAAAGTGTACCCTTTTTTTTATTAAAATGAGTATAAGCGCATATATATAACAAAAATTAAAAAAATAATAATAATAACATTTGATACGTCACGTTTAATGGTTAAGGCTGCCACGTCTATATATCGATGAATACAGAACTCACTCGATAATTTACTAAAATTTATACATGACATTTTAAAGCTAATATATACTTATACCTATGATGATGAAAATTTCACATTGCCATCCATTTATAAAATTTATCATACACTCTTATGA
The DNA here is from genome assembly GCA_949318235.1 of Ecdyonurus torrentis. Taxonomy (NCBI): domain Eukaryota; kingdom Metazoa; phylum Arthropoda; class Insecta; order Ephemeroptera; family Heptageniidae; genus Ecdyonurus; species Ecdyonurus torrentis. Next base: position 38,771,659 of record OX439128.1, read on the forward strand.
TAATCAAATTTTAAAGTCCCGTAATTAAAAATTTTACATTTTTTTTTTTTTTTTTTTTGTACAATTGAAAATTTTATTTTTCTTTAGTTGGTTTCTTTAAGGTGGGAAATCAGCTACTACGGGATTTGACTAAAAAGTTGTAAAGACAGAAAAATCTGAAATTTTGCACAGTGATACATTAGGATATGGTATCTTCAAAAATGTAAAAAAATTGGGGGGTCACCATGCTAGATTTTTAATTATGATTTTTTGAAGTTTTAGTCCCATAAGAGCCCATGTTAATTTCAATAATTAATTTCTCTCTTATATGGTCACGGGTTCTGAAATTTTTATCATAGGTAGCTGTTACTGTTAACTTTCAAGTGGCATCATAAAATTTGGAAGTTTTCTTTTTAGATTTTGAGATACAAGCCATCTGAATACAATCCTTAAATAAACTCTGATGGTCATCGGTATATAACGTCCGTCGTAAAATTTGAAATAGAAATAATAACCTTGGGGCTGAAATGTTAGGTTTATTTATCCATTAGATTGTATCTAACCATATAAACAGATTTTGACACGAAATTACAATGACCAGTCATGTCACTGATTTTATCAACTTGCTGTCACAAAATATCAAAACTTTGAGTTGAAAAAGAGACCGACAGACTTATTACTGGCTGACATAATATAAATAATATGCATGTGGCCTTTGTATTATTTAGGGATCACATCACTTTTTATACACGTATGTGAATCTTGGTTTAGATTAAACTTTTCAAACTGAAGTTTATGCTATAAAGAAAGAAGAGAGAGAGAGAGAAGAGAGAGAGAGAGAGAGAGAGAGAGAGAGAGAGAGAGAGAGAGAGAGAGAGAGAGAGAGAGAGATGTCAAGAAATCAAAATCCGCAAAATTTGGGCAGAACGAGTCAGCTTTTGAGTTTTTTTTTTTAATTAATTTTAAAATTATTATTAACATTAATATAAAGTTGTTGTTGTTTTTAGTATTTAAGTTTGACATTGACAATGATTTCTCTGTGTATGTATTGTTTATGTAAGATGTAAATGTAAGCAGATACCTTACCTTTGATGCTGATTGTATTATTTTTCCAACTATACATTTGCGATACTAGTTAGTTTCAGAAGTTATTAATATATATCTTGTCATTTTAGTAATATTGAAAATTTTTCATAAAAATGTATTTTTTTTTTCTACTTTTTTCTTGCTCCATTATTGGCAATTATTATTATTATTTAATTTGCATTTTCCTGCAATTTAGTTCCATTAATTTTGTATGTAAATTTTATTTTAATTGCCAAGTGTGAAAAATACATGACAAATTTTTTATCCAATGATTGGATTCAATCCAAAAACGCATGTTGCACGTAAAATTCTGGACTTAAAATTGAGGAAATATGCCAGGAAAGAACTGGCAAATAGTTCTCTGTCATTCTTTTCTTTTTTATTCAATTTTACATGTTTCGACCAGGAAAGCCATATCATATTAATTTTTTTAAAATAAAAGAAAAATAAAACAATAAATTAAATGTGATATCAAGAAAACTCTTTTGTTTATTATTATTTGTTAGTATTATTAGTATTATTATTTTTCATTTCCCCCCCCCCCCCCCTCATTAATTTGAAAGAATAAATATCGTTTAAAATATAAGCTTTTTTATGATAAAATTTCCATGACGAAGCATTCAAATAATTCTGAAGGTTGTCCTTATTCCCCTCTAATGAAATAAACATTAATTTGAATATTCATTAGAAATTTTATTAATTTAAAAAAAAATACATTTTTTATATTTTTCTGTATATTATGATCATTGAAAAATAAAATATTTCATTTATTTATTGTATGCGTAGAGCTTTAGATTTCAATTATAAGATTGAAACGATTTTTCTTTTTCATTTCATTTTCTTAGGGAAAAAAAACTGGAAATAAATACTCGGGAAGGCCCAAGGCAAGTAAGAAGCAAATCCACGCTGCAGAAAAAGAAACGACGTGCCATGCCTTACATTTTTTTTTTTTTTTTTTTTTTTTTTTTTGCTATCCAATTTTTCATATAGAATGCCAGCCCAGTAAAAATTAATAATGTAACACATTTTCAATTTCTCTCTCTCTCTCTCTCTCTCTCTTCTTTTTTTCCATTGTATAATAATGTTTCTAACAAAATTGAAACACAAGCCGTTTTATATCATACGTTTTTATAATTGAAATATATACAACAAAATGTTTTGTTTAATATTGTAAAAAGAAATGTACATATTGTATTTTATATTATTATTTTTTTATAATAATAAATAATAATGTAGAACAAAGTATACTGTATATCATTAGTATATTTATTTATTTTTTTCCTGGCGAAAAATATGTTACAGTAATATTTTAATATTATGCATTTTTTTAAAAGAAAAATATTGCCGACTCAAGAGATAAATCTGAAAAATTAAATAATTATATGGACGTAATTTAAAGGAATAGACCAGAGAAAAACATAGGCATTTATATCACAAAACACTTGATGGGATTTACATAAATAACATTTAGTTTATCTCAATACTGTAGCTCCGTAGTAGTGATCAGAAAAGTCAATTTATGCAACCCGCACAACATTTTCATACTAATTTTTGCATGTTTCTGACTTCATAAACATGAATTTTCACGCTAATTGCATACTTTACAAATTGTTCATGCTTTCTCGTGGGGCTACATTAACATTCTGGTAAAAATTGTCATTAGTTTAGAAGATCCCATTTCTTGTTTATTCATTAAAAAGCACATGTTGTTTTATGTGGTCTATGACTTTAATGGGTATATAAATATTTTTGCAGCACACTAAAAATTGGCACTATAAAATGTATTCCAATTCCAATTTTCTGTTGTTTTTTTGTATTTTTCTGAGGAAAATAGGAAAGGATATACGGAAGGCGAAGAAAAATTGAAAATTTTGCAAGTTCTATTTTTTTTAACGATATGTACGTCTAACATTTAAAATCAAATAAACTGGAAACTGATTGAAAGGAAATAAATTACGTTGCTTTAATGCACCATCTTTCTATATATAGTGCTTTTCAATCACAAGACTTTAAAAACGTTCTTATACTCTAATCTATATATCTTAAATTTTGGTTGCTATAAATAATTTCATCAATCTGACACTGTATAAATCTTATATACAGTATGTTATTTATTTATTATTATTATTATTATTTTTTTTTGAAATCCTATACAATTTTACATTTTGTAAATGTAGGAGTAATGCATCTGCAATTAGATGACTCTTATACAAATTTAAAAGTTAACCTTTTGTATTTTGTGTCAATTAAAAGTCAATAGTACAACTACTATGCTCTATACCTGTGTAAAAAGGGGTACAAAAAAATCAGGACTCGTTACCATCGAATAAGAGAAAATAAAAAAAAAATTACAAGAGATTCTCTAGGCTGTCTAGGTTTCTCTAAGCTGTCATGGCGAATGCCGGTCTGTCTATACTTAGGCCGTGGCCGGCCTGTGTGTGTTTTTCCATTGATGGGAAAGTCCTAACCTGTCGATAAGACAATGTCTTGACTGGGACTGAGAATGGTGTAGCACAATAACACAATATGGCAAGCAAAAAAAATAATAATAATAAATAATAATAATAATAATAAATAAAAATGGGAGTAAAATGTCAAAATTTGTAATTTAAAATTTATCAAGGTGACCTCTAATTTTATTATTTTGCTTGTTTTTTTTTTATACATATTTATAGTTGTTGTATCGTTTAGTTGTGAGTATACAATTTATACTGCTCTTCTTAATCATAAAGTGAAATCACTGCATCACTTCATTTTCACCTTTAAATTAAGTGAAGCTAACTAAGCACTAAAAAAAAAAAAGAAAAAAAAAAAAAAGGCGTATAGTTTATCATAGATATAAATTTTGCATTTTACTGCTTTTATAGCTCTATACCATCATGCTTTAAATGTAAAAATACTTACTACTTATTTTTAAAATAATTTTCCTCATAAAGTTATACTAGAACAAGTTCTTATAAATTTTATAAAGTTTTGAGTGGACTTATAAATTTAATAGAAACTTTTGTACGTACAATCCAAGTCAAAATTATCAAACCGTACCAAACCATACCAAAATGTTTTATGCAAATATATTTAATTCGTTGAGAACATCAAAAATATATGAAAATTACACCTTCTCCAAAAAGAGCTTTATTCAAAAATAGTAGTCTATAGTATTATACTATATAGACTCTGTTATTTATGTAAAAGCTTTAATACCATGTCTATATACCATAATATATAGCTACTTCTTTTTTTTCCCATCATTGAAAATAGTAAATTTCCGATGAAACGGAAGAGAAATTTCATGGTTTCAAGTTTAACAAGTTAATGGAAATCAGCTGATTGTGTATGTCTCTAGTGGTTTTTGGTATATATTGTATATATATTGACTGTACGACCAAGTACTACATGTTATAATACATATGTATTCATAGTAAGCTAAAGGCTATACCTATATACTATAATAGTACATTATATTAAACATTTAACAATATCCTTTATCCCTACAGGCCCTTTTCCTTCCTTTTCTCTCTCTCTCTCTTTCTCTATGGATTCAAACTCATCATTTTTGGTATTATATAGGTTATGCATAGAGGTCAACCACTGCATGACTAAGATAATAGACCCTCTATAAATATTTTTCATCTATATTTACTCATACAAGAACATTATGTTTCCAAGTATATTAAAATTCAAAAAAAAAAAAATCACACCATAGAAGTTATATTGATTTTTGTATATGAGAATGTGTTTTGCTATTAACTTTATATGATGTTATTTTTGTGTGACACTAAACTTTTTTTATATAAATATAAACTTCTTTTTTTTTTCTTTTTTTTTTTCTTCTTCCTTTTTTATTTTAGTAAATCTGGAGATAAAACATAAAAGTCATGTAAGAAAGATATTAGGAAGTTTTTTTGAGAACATTGATTGGATACTATTCAGCAATGGCTTATTCTCTCTCTCTCTCTCTCTCTCTCTCTCTCTCTCTCTCTCTCTCTCTCTCATTTTCTCTGTATTAAAGAAGCTACCAAAATAAAAGGGGTATTATAGGATCAACTTATTTTCTTCTTGGATCACTTATTTTAAAACATTTTCACTCTTCTGCAATTTGCAATTAGTTCTACAGCTTAAAAATAGTCAAATTAGCCATGATATCTTTGTAAGAGAACTTTATTCTTTTAAGTCAATTCTACTCTTGTTTATTACATAATAAGGAGCTAACTTTGAGTTATTATTATTTTTTATTTTTTTTTCAAATTTTATGAGATCAAACTAATCATGAATTTAGTATGCGGTTCACTGTACTGTATTATACTGTCATTTTACCAAAAAAATGAATTTCTATTGATGGCTTATGGCCATTCAATGCAATCAGATGGAGATTTCAGTTGACGCAAAACTCTATCTAAATACACGCTATTCCCATTTGCTAATAGAAATTCATTTTTAAGTAAAATGACCGTACCTTTTTTATATTTGGATTTCAAAACTTTTGCCAACCATTTGGTTGATATTTTTGTCAGCCTTTATTTTTGATTATATCGAAAAATTAGATTTATTTTAATTAAAAGATTAGAATTTTAAAAATATTTTGTCCAATATTATTTTGATCCTCGGTCTATATTTGTCAAAAACAAACACCTTGTGATAATTACATTAATCTACCTATTTTCTTTTACTTGATCCTTTAACAAGAAAAAAAACTCTTGTCAGGATGTCTTTAGCTTTGTTGAGGATTGCAACCACGTATATGTGTAGTGTACATCTTCAGTTCCCCTTATATAGCCATCTAAACTAAGGGGACTAGAGAAAAAAAAAAAAAAAAAAAAAAAAGGAAGGAAGGATGGGTGTGTATGTTTCTAAAAAGAGTGTATACGTGCAATGGCTTTACTATAGCTAGCTATGGTCTATACCACCATCACCAATCCTTTTATGTTATTACCCACTTTACTTTCACCCTCCCTACCCACCCTTCTTCTTGTAATATAGCCTTAGGGATTACATCAATTTATACTTTCTTATATCATATCAAAATGTAAAACAATAACTCTGCTTTTACCTTTTTTTTATTCCCTCCTTCTTTTATATATATATATATATATATATATATATATATATATATATAGATATATATATATAATATTTTTTATTAAGTATTCTTTTATAAGGGTTTGTTTTCTTATCTTATCAAAAATTGTTTAAATATTGCATTGTCTTATTGTTTTTCTTCATAATTTCTGGGAGGTGATGCTTGAGGCTAAACGTTTTATTTTTATTATTAAAGGTGTTCTCAATGGTGTTGAAATGCATCAAATGACGTTTGCTAATAAGTGAACGGATGTTTGTGCTATTTTACTTTCAAAGTAAATAATAAATATTTGCTCTCCTTGTTACGAATATTAAATATAATTATTTCATATAAATATTAATGTATTTATTAAAATTATAGTAAAAACTTTAATTGAATTAAGACAATAAAATTATCAAAAAATATACGTATTAAATATGATGGAAAATAAAATTTATATTATTAACTCGAAATGTAAATGATGCTTGTAATAAAAACCAAGAAGTAGATGTAAAACAGGGAGATACAATAAAAAGGCAAAATATCAATATATTTTATACAATACCAAATTGTTAAAAGTGATAAATATTTGTTCTGGATTAGTGTATTTAATTAGTAGTTTCCTTTCTTCATTTTCTTCACATTGACAATAAAGCTGTGAGAAAAGTGCATCGTTATGGTCGGATTGGCAATAAGCTTATAAATTCTGACTAGCCCCTTAGGTTTTTGGCCCTTTTAAAGGCAGTTAATCGATCCCCATTTGGTCTCTTTTGGGTTGGCTACGATCCCAAAAGTACGCGTATCTGCTCCAAAGGCCTAAAATGCCGACTAGCCAATTCAACCTTGTGTATTGTAAAATATTTTATATCATCCTCAACCTTATATTAAAAAATTATATTAACACACACACCACACACAAATTAATATAAAATTATTTAAATTAAATTAATACAGAAATTTTAAATTAAATCTACTCATTTACAAAGAAAAAACTGATAACATAGAGCTAAAATTTTATATAAAATAATTTAATTTTCTATTATTAATAATTTCATTTATATTTTATTCATCAAAGAGCTCATTATATTATTATACTCTACAAAAAAAAAAAAAAAAAAAAAAAAAAAAAAAAAAAAAAGATACAGAAAAATAATGAAAATAAAAAGCTACAAAAAAATATATGTTCTTAATGAAAGGAAAGCAGGTGCGTGGCCCGTGCCATTAGAATTAGTTGAGATTTGTGATGTGAAGATGCAGACTTAAAATCACCTGCTGGAGCAGCAACCTTGCTTTCTTGCTTACGTTTTATCCGCCCGCACCTGCCGCCGTTGTACTGCCGTAGATCTCGTTCTCTCGTGCTTTTTTTTAACTCACTCTCTGTGTGTGTATATGTATGTGTATGTGTGCAAGGAGCCGCGGGCTATAGCTCTATATTACAACCCTCTCTCTCTCTCTCTCTCTCTCTCTCTGTGATGCCGCATCATTGCAAGAGAGATTTCAGTTCCGCAACGATGAGCAACACCAAATGTATATCAAATACAAACGGACATCATTTCTCTCTCTCTCTCTCTCTCTCTCTCTCTAAATTATTTTTCCGTAATAGTAATTACTCGTATAATATATTTTTACATAACGCTTTTAATGATGATATATATTAATGATCATCATATCATATCATATCTATATGCAGTATAAAATATAAAATAAAATTGATTTAATTTTGTTCATATTTTTAGTCTGATATTTTTTTATATAGCATAATAAAATATTTTAAATTTTAATTGGATTTAATGGTTTCAACTTTTAATATATTAAAATCTCTATCTGCTTTTAATTGTCCTTAAATAATATTGCTAGTAAAAAAAAATTATTAAGTGCAATAAGATATTATGTATTGTAAAATTGTAATATTTTCTTTCTTTCATTTTTTGAGATGTAACAACATAAATGCAGAGTTTTGAGTACCATTAAAAAAGTTAAGATTAATTTTGTGTAATTTTGTAAAGGAGTACTGTATTATGCTCTGGGATATTAATGAAATTGAAATATGAAGAGAGAGAGAGAGAGAGAGAGAGAGAGAGAGAGAGAGAGAGAGAGAGAGAGAGAGAGAGAGAGAGAGAGAGAGAGAGAGAGAGAGAGAGAGAGAGAGAGTGAGAGAGAGAGAGAGAGAGAGAGTGAGTGAGAGAGAGAGAGAGAGAGAGAGAGAGAGAGAGAGAGAGAGAGAGAGAGAGAGAGAGAGAGAGAGAGAGAGAATATTTCAGCATTAAAGTCGATACATAATTTGCCTCACTTTAAATTGATTATAAAATAGAAGAATTTATATTCATCATATACTTTCATATCAATTTTTATATTTTAATGAACCAATATATTATCATACTAAAAAATATTATATATTAATATATTATACTTCTTATTTTTAACTAAAATAAATCAAATATAATATACGTATATATGTGCATTAAATTTTTTTTTTTTAAATCTATGATTATTATTAAGAAACATTTTAAATTCATATCACGTTTTTGGTATATTAACAATTAAAATAAAATACTTTAAAGCTTTTATCTTCAAAAGTAATTATTATTTCTCATATATATATATATATAAATATACTGTATACGAATCTGATATTACAAAACCTTTAACTCTTAAAATCTTAAATAATAACGATTGAGCGAATATTTGTACAACATTAAATTTTATATGTCCAGTGTGTATATGTAGGTGGATATTGGAGAGAATTCTATAATATAAAATGATATGGATATTTTAGGTCAGTTATTATTATTATTACTATATAGCTATATGATGTGTATGAAAACCTAAACACGAAATCTATCGTTTGTATTTTCTTATCGGACAAATTTCAGCCACATTTACTGGTGTAGAGCAACATATAATAAAAAGGTGTGTGTGTGTGTGTGTATGTATATATATATATATATATATATATATATATATATATATATATATATATATATATATATATATATATATATATATATATATATATATATATATATATATATATATATATATATATTATAACCTAAAGTATACACTTTATATTTATTAAAACTCATAAGATTTAATGTAATAGCCAATACTATAGACTCTCCGATCGAAAACTATTATTATTATTATTTTTCTAAAACATCAATGTAAAGTAAATAAATTTAATCATGTATATTATAGTCTTTTTATTATCTTTCAAACCACAACATTCTCACTTTTTTTAATTGCTATAATACCTAAAAAAAACTTAATTTTTATTAACAATGCCAGATTGGTAACCACTTTTGATATAAAGATTGCAAAAGGAGTCAAAATGGTTGATTTAAAAAAAAAAGAAAAAAAAAAAAGAAAAGATTATTGGAAATATAATTTCTAATAATACACAAATGGTATGGGATATTTTTAACAACATTGTCAAAATGTCAAATCATATACAATTCTCCCAATACTAATTCGAGAGGATGCATTGTAATTAACTATGTAAAGTCAACTGTGATTGGCTTGTAGGTTTATAACACGCTCTCTGATTGGCTTAGCACTCCGGATGCAGCTTTTGGCGGGAAAGACGTTGTTTTTTGCATACGTATAGACTTTATAGGAAAAGAAGAAGCATTTTTATATTTTTAACCACAAGTTTTCTTAGTTATTATAATGTAATTATTACAAATTTAACAGTAGCATCAATTTTTTATTTTAATAGTTTATATAACTGATCAGTAATCACACAGATTCAGCAATTACACAATTTTAAAATTAGTTTCATTGCAATATTTGATATTTTTTTGACTGACTCTAACTCTGTAATGCACAATTAACACACAATTTACAACAAACTATTTTAAAATTTAAAGTGCCATTTTTACCAAAATATTTTAGCAAAAGTATTAAAATTTATGAATGCTAAATGTTAATAAAGCTTTCATTCGTGGTGAGCATAATTATCGTACTGGTATTTTAGTTTTTTAATTGTTTAGCACACCATACATTTTCATGGTATATATTTTTTTTTATAGAAATAATTGCAGAGAGGAGAGAATAATTTTGAATTTTTTTTTTCTAAAATTCAATTATATATAAAATTTTAGAATTTTAGAATTAGAGCCTTATAAATTGTAAAATTAAATATATATTTTAAAAATACGATTTATATAGAATTTACAATTTACACGATGAAAATTCGCGCGACAACAATTTAACTGTTTGTTTTGACATTTTAGCATAATATTAGATTTTATATATAAATATAATTATTCCATAGATTATATAATATATACATTTTAAGTTTAACTAAATAATGAATTTCTATTTTCATTAACATTTTAACATGATATAAAATACGTAATAATAAATTTATTGTTATCAACTCTTGTTAAAGTAAATTAAAGTCATACTCTAATATTTTACCAAAAATAACGTACATAATATATTATTATTATTAATTATGTATATATAAATGACATAATAAATAAATAAATAATTTAAATGACAATATAATGAAAACATTGAATATTATCATAAAATTATAATAATATTAATTGATATAAAGGAATATAATTTTGAAATATTTATATTATATAAATATAGCAATGAAAATGTAAATTTTTAAAGAATTATAATTTTATCAATATTTAAATCTCGTACATATATATACTGGTATTTTATTATTACAAATACTATTACAATATATATATACCAACACCAACTTTAAAAGTTATAAAATTACAGATAGTTAGGGTGTGTTGAGTGCGGGAGTGCCTGTCTTTTTGTGGTGGACACAAGAAGAGAATGGGAGAGAGAGAGAGAGAGAGAGAGAGAGAGAGAGAGAGAGAGAGAGAGAGAGAGAGAGAGAGAGAGAGAGAGAGAGAGAGAGAGAGAGAGAGAGAGAGAGAATTGCGCTAATAAAATGTCTTCCACTAATTAGAAGTGTTGAAACCTGCCAGAAATTCTCTTCCTTTCTTTCACACAAATTGTGGCTGCCAATATGCCAGAAACAAACGTATATATAGGCTAAAAACCATCAGTAGCAGCCAATATCAAGGTATACTAAGGAATGTGAAAGCTTCGTTCTTTTGTGGCATATACACTGCTTCGCCAATCTCAACCACTGACAAGAAAGAGAGAAAAAAAAAAAAAAAAAAAAAAGAGCACCAGGCAGGAGAAAAAAAAATGAAAAAAAAAACGTAGAGAATTCAAACTAGTGGAAAAATAAGTCATATGGAATAATTTTTTTTCCATGGAAAAGCTTTATATTAATAATATATTATGGAGAAAAAATATAACATGTTTTATATACGAAAGGTATAGAGATTTTATATACAAAATATATATACCTAACTTTCTTGCACTTTAATATCTTTATCATTTTTTTTTTTCAAATTTTATTTGAATTGTGTGTATTTTTATATTTTAATATTTTTTTTCTTTGCTTTAAAAAAAAATGTGGTACGTTCTTTTATCATAAACTTTTCCCTTGACTTTTTCATATATAAACTCTGTTTTATATTTGTACAAGATTTAAAAAAAAATCTTATCTTCGTTTTAGTAATGTAAAAAAATTAAAATTTCAAAAATTATTTTCTTTAATGTCCTATAATCCAATATAATATAAGTATAAAAAAAAATACAAATGTTTAGGCATACTGTAATATCACCGTAATCGTAATCAATACATTATTTCTGGTATTCATGTGTCAAAAATCATGCACGATGCATAAAACAATGGCATAAGATAAAATTATGTATAGCAATATATTAATTTAAAAAATAGTATGTTTTGATAGAACTTTACTTGTAGCTAAGTTATTTAATTTTTTCAGATTAAAAAACAAAAAAACAACTTACTATATTAACTTTACCATATAATTATAGGAAAGGATACACATTGACAAAAGATTTTATTGAATCTCATCGCAGCTTAAAGAAACAATTCTTTGTTTTCCTTTAAAAAACAAAACAAAACAAAAAATTTGAATTCGTGATTTTTTTTTTTTTAATATTTTCTTACCTCTGAGGACCCTGTATCTGCATTTTTTTTTCATATATTTTACTTAAATTATAATTTTAAAAAAATCTGTGTTCTGGAAGAATATGTTACTTTTTATTTTCATTAATCTTTAGTTTCTATTGGACAAAACACAAAAAGAAAGATAAATAAATTAATGATTTATCAATAGTTTATTCAAGGAATAGGATTGAGAGTACGAGGTTTTAGGCCTTCGACAATTAATGTCTGACCCATACTCTTAAACCTAATCCAAACAAAGTTAGAATAATAGTAAACTAAAAAATTGTTGTGCTGATATTGGCTGACAAAAAATAAGAAATCATTTTATAACATATTATATCGATGTTGTTATGCGAACAATATGTGTTATGTGTATCTCGTTTTTTGTTACTTTTATCAAAATGTGTATCTTTTTTTTTTTGTCACACAAAGCAAAATGTGTAAGTCGTTTCCGAACGTGGCGTTCGACTTACACATATTTAGAGAACTTTAACAGAGAAGTGACATCCCAATGTGTTAGGCAGACCCGCAACACTCATTTCTTTAAATTTGGCAACGCTGTACACGAAATTACTATAGCGCGCTCACTGATTGGCGCCTTGAATCAGCCACTTCTGGCCTCTGATTGGTGTTTCAAAAAGCAACATTGCCAAGTCAGAACTGTTAAGTGTTGCAGTTTACTTAAAACATGGGGATGTCGCTTCTCTGTTAAAGTTCTCTAACATATTGCTTCGCGTGACAAATAAGAGATACATATATTTTGATAAAAGTAACAAAAAAAGAGATACACATTCATTTCACATATTGTTTGCAACAACATCGATATATATAATAATATAAATGAAGTTCAATTCAAGTTATTCAGAAACAGAGAGAGAAAGAGAGAGAGAGAGAGAGAGAGAGAGAGAGAGAGAGAGAGAGAGAGAGAGAGAGAGAGAGAGAGTTCACAATAAGGATTTTTAGTCCACAATTTTTTAATACAATACACAGACATCACAAGCATGTGTTATAATTATAAAATGTACATGCAAACTGGAAACAAAGCAAAGCAAAGCAAAGCAAAAAAAAAAAAAAAAAAAAAAAAGTAAAACAAAATAATATAATTATATAAATTGTGTGTTATTTTGTATAGAAACAATAAAAATAATAATAGCATTTTAGGATTAAAATTAGAAGCAAATCCTTACTATGCCAAGCTTAATATTATTATGATTTATATTTTATAATGTCTAAAAACAGGTAAGGGCATTGCAAAGTTGTAGAAATTTATTTAAATTCTAATACTAATAATTGAAAAAAAATGGTTTACTTTGTCTTATAACATAACTGAAAGAGAATATAATACATTATAATATATATATATATATATATATATATATATATATATATATATAATATATAATTATAATTATAATATGTTTTCTACTAGTTTTTGTTCTTTTTTTTAATAAAAGGCTAAAATTACCTCTCCACATATTTTTGTATTACCATTCTAGAATATATTTTCATCATTTATACCTATAGAACTATATAAAATGAAGGTAATTCTACTTGGTACGTTTTTTATTCTTAAAGCAATCAAAGTTTGTTCAAAACACAGCAGCGGAAAGTTGAAGTTTTTTTTGTTTTTAAATTTTTTATTATTATTTATAAAAATATAATAATTTTTAAATAATGCATGTTGTAGTTTTCTACATAGATGTAATAAATTGTACGTTTCTTATGACTTTATATGTTACGCTACATTAATCTTTATGCAGTTATATATATATATATATATATATATATATATATATATATATATATATATATATATATATATATATATATAATATACATGACTCCAATTTATTTTTCTTTTCGTTTGACCCCATTTTAAATTGCATTGAAGCACCTTTGAAAAGGAAACTATTAACCTTAACTCTTACATTTTTATTTGATATACAAGTACAAACATTATATTAATATAAAGGAAGTATTATATTACCACAGATTCTCATAATTTTATTTTATAAACAAAAACTATTATGTATTTCTTTATTACATTTAAAAAATTATTATAATAAATCAAGTGTTTATAATATAATAAGGATGCCACATATTATCATTGTTTGTACTTCCCCTTCCCCTCAAACAAATCAACAAAATTGAATACTCAGTAGTGAAATAACTATCTCGAGATTTTAATCTCCTATTGCCTTCAACTATTGTTTTAAAGCTTATTGTGAGCCTATATAATACGGATAAAATTTTCAGAGTAAGCTATCAATGATATAAGAATAAATCATTGAAATTAACATGGGTCTTACTATTTCAAACCACTCTTAATAAGGTGGTTGTATTCATTTATAGGGTGTATGCATTCATGTTAAAGTCGACGCCATGTTGGATAACTCAAAAACATAGGTAGCATAGCAAAATAACTCATTTTACCAGTTTAAAACCACTATGCAATATTTTTGAGAGCATTGATGCTGTAAATATATGTTGAATTATTATCTCAAGTATGTGAGAAAAATAACAAAAAGAACAAATTAACAGATTTCCCAAAGAAAATTGGCTTAAATGAAGTTTTGTCCTATGATGAGCAATGTTATTCACTACTCCAGTATTGCCTCCAAGCGCAATAAATATGACGTCATCCGCATACACCCTATATTATGTGAGCACTAAATAACATAGGCCGGTATGGGAAAATGGCACTTTTTGTCAACTTAAAATTTCTAAGCAATAGTTTTGAGAGCATTAATGCTCTCTTAACAGGTTGAATTAGGTTTTCAAATATGTTAAAAAAATATTGATAAAAATTAAAAAAAAAAATCACGTTTGTCCTATGCTGAGCATTTTTATTCATTGCTCCAGCATCGCGTCGAAGCGTATTCAGTATGTCATGCGCTGTGACTTCCTAATATTTTTACATAATATTTACATTTTCATGGCTTAACGTATATACTACTACTGGAGTATAAATCAGATAGAATTAATGATCACCTGGTCACTATTCCTTATACCTTCTCTCTTAAGAGTCTGAAGTACTTGTAAATGCAAATTATTATTATATTAAAATAATAAGATAAAAAGAAAACAGAAGGTATACTTTAAAGGTTCACTTCTTATTCAAATAAAGATAAGATGTAGAACATTTTAACAATATTATATGGTTGTAAAATTTGTACTCTTTTTTGGACTAACACACAAACCTCATGAAAAGTCTGTTTACACAAATAGAAAAATACTTTTTCAAGATATATATGCTTCAATGATTTATATATTAAATAATATGTTTTTGATGTGTCACAACTTTGAATTGAAATTATATGTCAACTTTATGAAATAAATAAATAAAATAAAACATGATACTGCAGATTTGGAGCCATGGATTTGTTGCCATGTTTGTGGTGCCAAATTCATTGTCCAGCATAGGGGAAACATCATTTCTCATAATTTTTCACATAAAAAGAGTATATTTCAACTGAACGAATTTTTGTTATATTCTTCGAGCTTATTAGGAGCTAGAAATAAGGCTTTGATTGAGGTTTGAAGCTTCTTTTGCTATTTAAAGAAATAAAAATGACATTTTCCTATGCTGTCCTATGTATTCCTGACCAACAAAATGGTGGCTCTTAAATATGAGTGCAACCGGTCTATAGATGACTGTAAATTGAAATGTAAGAGCATAAAAGATGTGAAAAAACAAAATATTTCTATTAATTTTCTCCCTGTTAAACAGCAAAGTAAATTAATATTTCATAATTATTAAATCTAATACTGCACTCAACGTTTCAATAAAATTATAAATAAAGCAACCTTGCGTGCTGCAGTTGACTGCTTGATGTAGGAATTGCTTTGAGAAGTAAAACAAGTTTTTCAATAGGTCTGTTAGACCATCCAAGCACAGCACATTACCTATAGACTGGCACCTGTACTTTTATATCCATAATTGATTTTAATTTATAGTTTGTTTGGGTTTTAATTAATTTTAAAATGCCATGGAGCTGCAATTGACTGATTAATAAATGTATTTTTTATAACATTTTATTATGAGAATATTTTTGTCTTACTGCCAAATACAGTGTTCAGGCATTATAAATATTTAATAATTTATTGAAAACATATAACGATATTAAAAATATAATATTTTTTTTAATATAGAAAATTTTAGTCTTATTTGCAATAATAGACTTTTATTGCTAATTAAATTTAAAGAAATAAACTTAAAATAGTGACATTATAGTGGACTTGAAAGCAATTCAAATTTTCAATAAAAACAAATGTATTATATAGGAAATGAAAATATAGAAGAATTGGAAGTATAGGAAAGGGGGGGAAAAAGGCGTTTTTCAGCTGCGGATATTTCTGGAGTAAAAATGTGCCCTGCATAATAATTTATTTTCAATACAAACATTTTTCTTCTTTTCTTTGCTTGCCAAATATATTCCTTTTCTTGCACATGTATATATAGTACGAACTAAAGAAACGAAAGCAGTCAGACGGTCCATCCGTCTGTAAGTCAAAAAAAAAAAAAAAAAAAAAAAAAGTAAAGAAAAGAAAAGAATGGAGTTCATGCATAACCCATCAACCACGTGTTTCAAATATATTTACAACTCAAATTTATCTCAATACTCAATATATATGCAACAATAGCTTTTGGCTACACTCTTCAGTCAAATACTCATTCATGTTTATTTATTTCTAACTGCTATAATCAATTGTATGTATCAAGTGTGTCATATTATATTATATAGGGTGTAGGGTGTATATTATTACTTTGAAATATTATTTGTGACATTATAGTATAAGAAATGTTAAAAAAAAAATTTTTGATTGTTGAATTTACTATGTATGAATCTTTAAGAGTTGTATTTAGATGGCTTGTATCTCAAAATCTAAAAACAAACAACCGAAACTATATGATGCCATATTTGAAAGTGAAAGTTAATATAGTAACAGCTATCTATGATAAAATTTTCAGAACCCGTAACCTCAAGATAAGAGAGAAAATAATTATTGAAAATAATATAGGCTCTTATGGAACTAAATCTTCAAAAAAATAATAATGATATAAAAAAAAAAAAAAAATCATGCTAACCTACCAATTTTTTTTTACATCTTTGAAGATAAATTATCCAAATGTATCAATGTGTATTTTTTTCGTATGATTTGTATGTGTGGACAGTAAAAATACATGTAGCATGAAAACAAATGCCAGAGTATGCGGAGTTAACAAAATTGAAAATTAAAAGACAGGTCAACTATAAAAACTCAATAGATGGTCCGCAGAAGTAGAAAAAAATGGTTCTCTCTCTCTAATTTATTTTATATTATTTTACTTGTAACAAAAAATTATATATATAAATCCATTACAGTGATACTATTAATAAAAAATGTGTGCAAAAATTAAGATTTTATTCAAGAGATCTTAATCTAAAAACTTAAAATAAATTAATATATCTTGCTGTTGAGTGATTTACCTACAAACCTAAATTTTCTCATTTCTTGTAGATTGGAACCAATTGTGCCTTCATTGTAAAACTTAATTGAAGGACATCTAGCAATAAAAGATCGTGACTTAGCGTTTTAATCATAATATTCTCTTTAAGTTATACATAATGTATACTGTATTCCTCATTTATTATTATCATTGAATGGTAATTTTTTTTTTTTTTTTTTAGATACATTTTGTAGAAATTTTGTGGGAATATGAGCATGAAATAGCACATGGAACTGCGCTTCAACGCCATATTAGAGCAATGACTAATATTGCTTAGCATTGGACCAACGTCGTTTATTTTGGCTATTTTCTTTGAGAAATTACCCAAGTAATTTTTTACCTTTTAATTATTTTTCTCACATATACTTAAAAATACTATTGACTGCATCAATGCTCTCAAAAATATTGCTAAGTATTTTTAAAGTGGCAAAATATATCAATTTTCCAAATCCAAATCGACCTGATGGTATTTAGTGCTTACATAATTGTGTTGACTTTTACATGAACGCAACCATGCCCTATTGATTGAAAACTTGATTTTCACTTTAAATTATTAAACATACAACAAAGTTTGAAAGATAAATACAATAAGAAAAGGTAAACTAACAGTTATTATTATTATTATTTACATATCATTAACATAGAAAAATGAATTACCTTTTAAATAGCAGTTTTTGCATATAAAAATAACATATTAAATTGTTTGAATTCAAATATTTAATGTACACATGTCATTAACCTAATATTTATATAAATTAAAATTAAATATTATATAACATATTTTTTTATTCCCAAGTTACTGTACTGTATATACATACAATATTATTATATTTGTATATTTTATTATTACAATAATATGCATTAAAATATATGAAAAGGTTTATATTTAAATTATATAATTTTATAAATATTAAATGGAATTAATAATTAGTTTGTGTAAAAAAAGATTAACTTTTTTTTTGTATACAAATATTGTTTAACAATTAAAATTAATGAATATAAACAGTATGGGGGTTTGAATGAGCAATACAATATGGTTGTTATTATAATCGAATGATATAAATTTATTTTAAAAACGATTGTGTTTTATTTAATGTGAGATTTTTATTGTTGATCACATGAGACTTGAATAACTCACGATAAAATATAATACGTCTAAAATGAGAGAATATTTTATGTTTTTTAATAAATTATTTTTCTATAACAAATAATACGTAAATTTTAATAATGTTTTGTTTTAAATTTAAATTTATATTATAGAGTCAAACTTGTTAAAAAAAATTATTAGAAAAAATAAATAAAGTATAAAAATATATTATAAACAGCAAACAACAATTAAAACTAATTTTTAGACAATAAACCACTTGCAATGAAAATTTTTTCTTCTTCTTCTTCTTTTCCCCATAAGAAATTCATTAAGAATTTTTAAATTTATTTTAAATAGTTCGTTCATTGCAAGTGACCAATTGATCTTAAAGTTAAAAACAAATACACAACTTTGGCATAAATATTTTTCATAATTTGTATATTTTCTAAAATATATATAATATAATAATTTATTTTTTACTACATTTGTAAATAAATATCAATTCCTGTCACCACCACCCCCTCTTAAATATGTAAAAACAATCAAATATTGCCAAAAGAAATTTTCAAAGAAAAAATAAATAATAAATAAAAGAAGACAAACTTAATGGTACAATTTTTATTAAACCTTAAAACAAAAGTATTACATTACAAATAACAATATCTTATATTGATTTGTTCCAATAAATAAAAACAATGGCTATTATACATAATTTACTATATATAATAGTTCTATCATCATAATTTTTACTTTCCAATAATAAGTTTAGTAGTCCAATCGTTATTATTTATGATATAACCGAACAATCAGTAAATTATTATAATATATTGTATTTATATAATAATCAAAATTATATTAAACTGAGATAGTATTGAAACTATAAAATCCTCGGTACTTTTAACTTCCTTTATAAATATTTTGAAACGTGACTTGCATATCAATTTTATTCATTTTTTTATTTTTTTAATCAATAAAATTGTATAACAGAGAATTGTAAATAATATTTTTATATCACAGAGTGAGCTAGTGAGGAGGGAAAGAAAAAGAAAGACTGCTGGAGAAACAATGAGATAGCACAATTGAATGACTTTGATTTAATGTTGTCCACTCACTGACATCTGTTACACCTCAATTTTTGTGTAGGCAACACCAAAAATATTTTGCTGTTTTATAGATTATTGCATAGTTATTTTGCTAAAAAAAATATTCAGAATAAAATTGTCCTTTATTTTTTTTATTTTTATTATTTTTTTCCTTCTTCTTTTTCTTTTTCTATCTTGTAACATTTGCTAAAAAAAAAAGGTAGAAGAAGAAGGTAAAAGAAGCTGATGTAGAGAATTTATATTGACTATAGATTTTAGGTCTTCTTAGTCTTCTCCTTATTCTGATGAAAATATTACGTATTCAATTTATTTCTCTTTAAACTCAGTTTAACTTAAATTTTAGGTGTTTTTAATTATTTATTGATACTGCAATTGAGGCGGGGGGGGAAGAGGAAAACTAAATATATAGCATATGCAAATACAGGAAAACTAAATATAGGATCCACTGCATATCTGCAGCATTTGAATTTTATTTCATGCCGTTAAAATTTCGTATTTAGAGTTGTCAAAATTTATTAACGAAGATATTATATTTTTTTGCTATCCAATCATTATATATTATTATTGCGTTTACTTAAATCTGTGTCTCATTATTTCACCACAATTATTATTCAAGTCATTTATAGATTTTAGTGATTGAAATATTTATAAAAAAAAATTATTTTAGTATTCGTGTCATGTCATGAGTTTATTGGATTACTTTTCATTGAAGTTGCTGTACAAAGTAAAAATAGTTGAAAATCACTATATGATAATTGATGTATCAAAACTTGGTTAAATAAAGCTTATGCAAAATATTATATGTATGTAAATATACAAATTCATTTATTTGGATCATAAAACGAGTTTTGTTTTATATAGAGTGCTTCAACGATTGACCATTGATGTTTTTATTCATATTAATTAATAACATTAATATATATATATATATATATATATATATATATATATATATATATATATATATATATATATATAATTTTAAATATATACGTATTTACATTCCTATAAAAATCCAATCTAAACTTTTAAATGTTTTACCAATAAACAATAACATTCATTCTAAATTAATTAATATCTAGATATAGACAAATTGCATGCCATTTTTTTATGGTTTTAAAAAATTCTTTAGGAAAAATAAATAATATTGGTGTATATAAAACTTCTTTAAAAAAATGCTCCATATTTATAATAATTTTTGAAATTTTAATTTTATTTCAAGTGAGACGGTATGGTCATTACGCCAAAAGACGCGTTTTTTTAAATTTTTTGATTTTATTTTTTTATTTTTTTAAATTGTTGAAATCGTTTTGACGCGAATTTGCACGGGCTGGACATTTTTTTCGAGTGGTTAATTGTTTAAAATGTTATTAGAGAAATTACAGTTTTTTTTTTAAACATTTGGCCTTTGGAAAAAAATTATCCAGTGGCTGCAAACTCGTCAGAACAATTAAAAAAAAAAAAAAAAAAAAAAAAAAAAAAAAAAAAAAAACGCGAACCGTCTTTCTGCGTAATGGCCACATTGGCCACCGTCTCACTTGAAATAAAATTAGAATTTTAACAATTATTTTAAATATGAAGGAGCATTTTTTAAGAAGTTTTCTATATTATACGCCAATATTATTTGTTTTTCCTATAGAATTTTTTAATACCATGCAAGTTGCAAATTGTCTATTGTTGGTAGGTAAGTCCCAATTGTTGTTAGATGTTTTAATGAGACTTAAAAGAAAATTATCTTCTCAACCAACTAAGCTAGAAACTTGAAATTAAATAATTTAGATACCCAGGGTCCAGGGCATAGGATGCATAAAAAATGCTCTCACCTTAATATTTCTCAAAGCACCAACAATTGGGACTCAACATTTTCTATTTAATTAACACGCAAAATAATAATAATAACAATAATATATTCATTAGCATGCCAACAACTGCATTTCCACCATAAATTAAATCTAATCAATTTATTGGCCTCCTCAAGATTATAAGTTAAATATACAATGTTCAGACATAATAAAAATTTAACAAACAACGTATTTTGAAAGTAATAATTTAATAGACTTTTATTTATTTTTCAGACTTGTGTATAATAGTTTTGTCTTGCTAGCTCAAATTGACAGACTTCTTTACGCTTACTTACTATACAGAAGAGTGTGAGTTTGCAATACTATTATACGATAACATAATGTAAGACACCATAAGAGAGACTTGACTCGTGTCAATCATTTCGTGTACTATACAATACTTATATACTATAGTATTCGCAGGGATCAAGTATAAATCTGTATAGGATCGATGTGTTATGAAGTCAAAGTCTTATGTATGGGATTTATTGTTAACTCCTTACATTTTTTGGTGTATACTATACTGCATTCTCTCTCTCTCTCTCTCTCTCTCTCTTTCTTTCTCTCTCAAGCAAAGTAAGCAAGTAAAAGACGAAACAGCAAAAAGCTAAAAAAGCTCCTCTGCCGATTGAATTTCAATAGCTTGGTGCCTGTCAAGTGTCAGAGTCAGATATCCGACCTTTCTCGTCTCTCTCTCTCTCTCTCTCTCTCTCTCTCTCTCTCTCTCTCTCTCTCTCTCTCTCTCTCTCTCTCTCTCTCTCTCTCTCTCTCTCCTCTCTCCTCTCTCTCACAACTCTCTTCTTTACCTCAATAAAAATGATGACATTGCCATGTTATTATTATTATTACTACATCGTCACAAAATAAGTCGAAGTTACAAAATTTCATTTAATAATCTGCTAGTATTACTGTTATATAACTCATTATTTGATATGTTTATTCTCTAAGGGTTTCACCCATTTTCTACAGCACATTGTCACCATGCTGTCTGAGAAAGATAAATACATTGACCCTATATACATACTACATAGTACTAGCAGCATATATAGCTGTGAAAATTTATTTTATCAACTTTTTAGAAACTTATAAACGGAAAATTTTATTTGTATTTTAAGTATCCTAATATTCTCACAGTTTATAAAAATGTGTACGATCATGAGAAAAACATTAGATTTTACCAAAATAATTATTATATTCTTAAGAAAAAAAATAATGTATATAATAATTATGAGATGTTTCCTATTCCTATTAAAGCATAGTACGATAAAAACTTACGCGTTTGGCAGTTTTTTTAATGAATTAGGCCCTATACACGCTGAATTCAGTAGCAGAGAGCCATTATTATGAGTTCTTTTATTTTTTCTTCTGTAACACCAACACCGAAATCCTACTTGATTCTAAGTGAAGGTGAGAATGATCTAGTACCAAGTATCTATTAGAAACTGCAGGTGGCATAGAGGGATCACAAACTAAGCACTTTGCGCACGATGTTAGCTGTGCCAAGAACTGCAGCTTTCTACGTGACACGTAAATGCCTGTCCTCGAGGTTCAACTTTTCTCTTGCTGGTGCCTAATGCATTGTCCAGCACAGGGGAAACATCATTTCTCCTAATTTTTCATTAAAAAGAGTTTATATTTCAACTGAACGAAAATTTTTCATATTCTTCGAGCTTCTAATTCTTCGAGCTTATTATAAGCTAGAAATAAGGGTTTGATTAAGGTTTGAAGCTCCTTTTGCTATTAAAAAAACAAAAATGAATTTTTCCGTATATGCTGTCCTATGTATTCCTGACCAACAAAATGGCAGTTCTTAAATATGAGTGCAACCGGTCTATACAGGGCAATATATTTTTAATATATACATAATATACATTATACAATACATATCGCAACTGATTTTAGAGTGACTGTTTAATACTATATAACAAGAAAGCAATGAAAAAAAAAAAAAAAAAAGCAGCAAATTAATATAGAATTTTTGCATTAACTTTTCAATAACTAATGAATAACTTATTGATTGCTTTTACCATCACATCTAATTATTGCCACGTTAAAAAATATATATATAAATTTATATTTTTTGTAAACTTTCTTATTTATTGCAACTAATTACAAATTAATTAATGCACCGCTAATTAAAATCTATCAAAAGTTTTTTTTAGTACCTTTATAAAGCTTAAAAGCTTTAAAAGTTTTTAGTCTGTATAATAATTTGACGCAACAAACTAAGAATATATATAATATAATGTTGTTATAAATATTAATTTTATTCATAAAATATGATGTATACGTTTAATTATGAATAAACATTAAATCAATTACAAAAACCTTAAGTTTTACTTTGATACGAGAGCTTGAAAATAGGTTATAATGTAATAAATGTTTAAAATGTATCGCATAAAGTTTATATTATTGTATTAAATTAAGCAGAAATGAACCTAAGAGACTTCACAATTCGATCTATATACGAGTTTGGATTTCTTTGATGAAGCTTTAGACTTAAAAATAATTTCAGATTGTCTTTTTTGGTTAAAACTTTATTTATTTACATATAATATAAAACTTACATTAAAAAAAAAATTTGCTGCTTTTTAAAGATATCGATATCTCTATAGATAAATATTTAAAAATTTGAGCTGTATTTTTAATTTTACATAATTAAAAAAAAAAAAAGGTTCAGATAAGATATTCTTCTTGAACCATAAAACTAAACACTATACATGCTGTTAATTTTAATAGTTTTCTTGCATATACGGTATAGTGATTATATATTATTTTACCAATTTAAATTCATTGCGCTTTCTCATAAGAAAAACATAGATGCACATTTATAGCGCAAAATGGTTTAAAATATAACATCTACAATAGTATGCACTAAATAAGGAAAGAGTTATTATGTCATATTTGAAAATCTCTTGATAATTTCTATAAAATAAAACATAATTTCAACAAATATACAAAACTTACATAATTGTGAAACAATAGTAGTTATTATATATATATATATATATATATATATATATATATATATATATATATATATATATATATATATATATATATATATATATATATATATATATATATATATATATATATATATATAATCACATAAAGTTTTGATAATACTATGGATATAAAAAGTTATACAATAGTTACATTATAATGTACGTACAGTAGAGTACATGCATTTATGTTGAATATAATAATATATTATATAAATGATTTGAAGCTAATTGCTAATGATGCGGTTGTACATTATATTGAGAATCTTCTTGATAAAATGGACTGATGGGATTGTGGTGGACATCACACAAAACTTTGTAATACTGAATGTTCATTTACAACTTCAATATTAGAGTGGGTCGGCTGAAGCCCTCTAGCACTTCAGTATGTATATACATATATGTATATAAATATATATTATATACTAGTGATCTATGCTAACTAAATGTACAACACAATATGTCTCTTTACATTACACTAAGCTACCACTATATATAAGTTTACTTTAGGTGTTAAAACTAAGCTCTATAATATAACTTGATATAACCTAATAATGGGTAATTATTTTAGACAGGCTAAATAAAAGTATTGTATAATAATAGTAATAATACACACATTTTATTGAAAGTAGTAGAAGTTTTTTTTTTTTCATTTCTATATGGCTATTCATATAAATTTTGATGCTATGTTGAATCACTTTATAACATAGGCTATATTATATGGGAAAATAACACATTTTGCAAGTTAAAAAAATAGCCATATTTTTGCATTTAAATTAGGTTTTCAAGTATGCGAGAAAAATAACAATAACGAAAAAACTAGCTACTCTCCAAAGAAAATAGCCAAAATACTATGTTATTAATGTATTTAAAGGTATAGACCAGAAGAAAACATAAGCATTTTATATCACAAAAAATTTGATGGTACTTACATAAATAATTTTAGTTTGTCTCAAAACCCAACTTTAGCTCCATAGCAGTGATCAGAAAATTTCGATTTATGCAACCCGCATAACATTTTTTTTTTTTTACTAATTTTTGCATGTTTCTGACGTCAGAAACATGAATAGTCACGCAAATTGCATATTTTACAGGATTTTCACGCTCCCTCCTGAGGCTACATTAACAATTTGGTAAAAATTGTCATCAGTTTTGAAGATCCCATTTCGTGTTAATTAATTAAAAAGCAACTAATGTTGTTTTATGTGGTCTATAGCTTTAAGTATTAATAATAATTAACGGCTTTTATTGGGCGAAATCAGGCGTACAACCTTTCAATTTAACCCAACTGTTTTACAGTACAGTCAGTTACAATATAAATATAACAAAATATTAGTGTTAGACATATAATGTTAATAAAAAAAAAAAAAAATGAATTAAAAATATTATGTTGACAAAATTTCACTAAAATTAGTTTATTTATAAACAGAATATTTCAATTTTAAGTTTTCCTTTCACTAAATTACACGATTGAAAATATATTTACATTTAATATTTAATAAAAAATTGAAAAGAAAATTAATAATATAAAAGTACATTGAGAATTTGTTATTGAGAATATTAATATATAATTAATGAGCAACAAGAAAATTCAAAGCTACAAATCCAAATATCTCTCAAATAAGAGTTTTTATAATTGAGATTTAAAAACACTAACAGATTGAGTATTTCTCAGTTTAGGTGGTAACTTATTCCATAATTTGACCCCCAAAACACTAAAAGAATTATCATACATTTTATGATTTGTTTTAGGAACTTTGATAATAGTTTTATCACATCTATTATATATTGCTCCAGTATGGCGTCGAAACGCATTCATTGTGACATCATATGAATACACCCTATGTAAAAAGTCAATTGATAGCACTTTTTATTTTAGATAAATTTGAAAATATTGCAGATACAAAAATATTGTACACCATAAATTTCTTGCTACAGTATTCGTTATCACTGATCAACATTTTCAGTTATATATGTTTTAGTTTGAAATTTTAAATGTATTTTGTTAACATCTCTCTTTCTCTCCAAGTATAATTAGAATGTATTTATTTTAATTTATAAACAAGTACTCTCAATAAAGTGTCACATTAAAAGATAAAAAGTTAAGTAATATTTTTTTTAAATGGAACTGAAAAATACAAAATAAAATATAAACATTATGTTTTTTATTGACTTTGTTTATCTTATTACTGAACGCTTCAGGCATATTATAAAAATATAATAATATAGTAATGAGAATAAAAATATAAATCTCAATATAATTTTCTTTCAAAAAGTTTTGCTTTTCTTATAATAAAGTCTTTATTTTCTTTAAATAATGTTTATAATCCTTTAGTGAAAGCAAATTGAATTCTAATAAAATTTATATAATTGCTTTTTGATCTATAAATGAAAAATAAATTTAAATAATATTAATAACAAATATGAATATTATTGATTTGAGAACTCTCGTGACTTTTGTACAGTATTTCTATCATACTTATGGTAACAACATTATAGGTATACATAAGTTATAATAAATTACAATAAATAATATTAAAGCTCAATTGGCTCTACTGTATAGCGTGAAGTGTTAATTGTATCTTAACGTACCGAGAAATTATTCTCTCTCGTTCTCGTTCTCTTACTATATTGTTTGTTAAAAAGTTTGATGTTTAAATGAAGCGTTATTATTTGTTTTTTTACTTTAATTATTTCAACACTTTATATTTTTAATAGAGTAATCATTCTAATTATTAATTAATAAAATCTATAACAATTGAGTTCGCGTTGAGCTCAATAACGTTTATACAGTATCTGTTTTTCTTCACAATAAAAGCCATGAGAAGTAGATTATTATTTAAAGTATGATTATATATATATATATATATATATATATATATATATATATATATATATATATATATATATATATATATACACATATATATATATATATATATATATATATATATATATATATATATATATATATATATATATATATATATATATATATATATATATATATATATATATATATATATATATATATGATGTACTGTTTACACGTGGAGTAATATTTGGATTGGAAATTTGATTTAATTTTATGATATTTTATAGTTTTAAATACCAATATATTTTATATATATAGATATACACACATAATATATGCAAAAAATATGTCTCGGTTCAGAAATGTAGTTTCTCGAATTTTTACATTTCTCCTCTCAAAAGTTACCATGAAAAGAGGTAAGTGACAGGAAATTACAGACTTCTTTTTCTATCATGCCACTTGTAGATGATGATTGCCTAAAACGTTCCCTCTAGCAATAGACTATATGAAAAATGGTTTCTTGATATAAAATTCAAAAATATCAATATCTATAAAGTAATCCTCAGCCAAACATTTTACAGGGATTTTTTTTTTTTTTTTAAATTTCCCGAAGAATTTTTATTGCACATAATTTTTTTTCTAACGATAGTGCATAAGAAAGTTTTTCATTAATTATGCAACCATTTAAAAAAAAAAGGGAATAGAAGAAAGATTCTTGGCCCAGGGAGTTCATAGTAATAATGAAAGGTATAAATTATACAAACGTTTATCTAGTCATAAATTTATGCAATGTAAAAATAATTTCCAATCGTCTCATATAACTATAACAAGAAACAAATAATATAAATTTTCACAAATATTTCAAATTTGAGTGAGTGGTATACATATTTAAATACGTAGAACACCTTGAACAAAAAAGTTGCGTAATATCCTAACAAACCTGAAAATCAACGTTGATTTGGCCAAAATTATTGATTTCTAATTTATTTTCCATTCACAAAATGCCGCTGGCGGTCACTGACGTCACAGCTATCTTGTTTTCGCGCGCGTAAACCGGGCGAGCTGTGACGTCAGTGACCGCCAGTGGCATTTTGTGAATGGAAAATAAATTAGAAATCAACGACTCTGGCCAAATCAACGTTGGCGTTCAAGGTTTTCTACGCCTTTAAGTTAATCAATTTCATTCATTTTACAGTTGAAATCAAAATACTCAGTTAAGATATTCTTATTAAAATAATAATAAATTAAATAAAGTATAATTATTTAATTTTCTAGGTATATGGGACAAATAGTGTCATATATTTTTGCAGTAATCTAAAATGGACTCTTTTCATATACTTATAAGTCCAAGATTTTCATGGAATTTCGGGTATTATTATTGTGTAATTTTAATAATAATAAATTTAGTAAACACTATTACAGCCGCACTCAAATTAAATCCTTTTTCTAAGAAAACACACTTAGAGATTTCTTGTTCAATAAAAACATAAAAATAATAAAAATAATAATAAAAACAAAAAACTAAAATAATGAAAATAAAATATGCAAGTGACACTTCATTTTACTATATTATAATCCTGTACATTGCATACAAATTAAGATTATTAATTTCTTTTGGTGTCTATTGTAATAATAATGAATCTTCTATAAAGGCATTTCTCTTATTATCATATAGGTAACATGTGTGAACGTTAAACGAATAATATACATTAAACGAATGTGTGTGTGTGTGTGTGTGTGTGTGTGTGTGTGTGTGTGTGTGTGTGTGTGTGTGTGTGTGTGTGTGTGTGTGTGTGTGTGTGTGTGTGTGTGTGTGTGTGTGTGTGTGTGTGTGTGTGTATGTGTGTGTATTTGTATGTGTGTGCAGGTGGTAGCAAAAGTATCATAAAATTGACTACACACTCCACTGTGTCGCGCTAACAAAAGTTATAATTAATTAAATTTTATATAATTATAATATTATTTTCTCACTAAAATTAATATTAAATTTAATTATATCTGCTTAACTAACAATTCGTGTATAATATAATTATTATTTTACAATAGTAATAGAATATATTTTAATTATATATAGTATTAAATTGATTTAAAAGCATATTATTATTATAATAATTTATAATGAATATAATATTGTATATTATAGTATTATTCTATAATATTATATAATATAGTGTTAATAAATAAACTATTAAATAAATTAAAATTACGTATGTACAAATGTTTTATGGAATTTAAATGTATATATATATATATATATAAAATTGGCATACAAATTATAATAAAACAAACATTAAGGGAGTAGGGGACGGACGTCGGCCATTGAACTCAAACTTTTCTCGTCAAAAAAATCTGCAAATTTGCACAATGATACTTCAGCTTGAGACAATTACAAATATATAAAAAATTTGGGGGGTCACGGTGCAAATTACTTTATATGATTTTTTGAAATTTTAAGCCCATAAGGCCCAATGATAATTTCAATATTTCTTTACTATTTTTCGGGACGGTCAAACATCATGACATTTTTAACACGGCTAGGTGTGACCCTTAGCTACACAATGAAACCAAATTTAGACCTAAAATACTTCTAGTTTTAGAGATATAAGGTCGGTACCCTACTCCCTTAAACAACATTACTTTAAGATTATTGTGACCAAAATAATTTTTTGATGTGATGGTTAATAATGAGAGCTTAGAGAATTCTCAATATTAAAAAATTCAAATATATATATATATATATATATATATTTCCAATTATAACATTATATTTTGGTCAAGTGACAAGTACAACGTATTTATTAAAACTAAAACTAATAGTAATAATATCAATATTCAATCAGTAACTCCGAGCTAAAAAATGTCAATGAGATCAAAGACCTTGGTGTGATCTTTGACTCAAAACTTACTTTTACGCCTCATATTCACAAAATTAAAAGCAAGTCTATGAGAATGTTTGGTTTTATTAATCGCCATACGCAAATATTTAAAGCAAGTACTTATAAACTTCTTTATCAAAGTTTTATTTTATCAACTCATGACTATGCAAGCCCCGTATGGTCACCTTGTCATGTTAATAAAACTCAAATACTGGAATCCATACAAAGAAAATTTGTTAGAAATTTTCAATTAAAATCAAAGGTGGAATATAATATAGTGATAATTATGCACAAACCTGTACTAACATGAATATACTAACACTAACACTTGAAAAAAGACGTAACTTAAATGACATTGTTTTTCTCAAAAAAATACTATGCAATCAAGTTGATGATACATTGTCTGTATCACGAATTAACTTTCATGTCCCTAAAAAAATGTTAAGAAATCAATGTTTATTTAGTATTCCTACCTGTACTAACGATGTGACCAAAAATTCCTTTATAACAAGAGCTACGACATTATGCAATAATACAGACATTGATATTTTCAGTGATTCCTATAATACAATAAAAAGTTTGTATTATAGGAATATTGGGAAACAATGAGTATGGTATTAATGCATGATCGTTAATCCTAAAACAATGTATTGAAGCATGCGTGTGTTATCTTAACTTTAATTTTACTTTCATTGTAATTCTTTGATTATTTGTACTGAGTGTACCGCCAATGTAGTGGGCTCAAAGCCCGTTTCTGGTTGACAAATAAATAAATAAATAAAAAAAAAATTACTTGTATTATTCAATAATTAGAATGAATCAATATTTAAAATTACATTAAATAGAAATATTGAAGCGTTGATAATGGCTGAAACATTAATTTTATAAATTTAAGAAATATAATATATAATTTTTTTTACCTGCAAAACTATAATAAGGAAAGAAGGTACTCATGGATATTAAATATAATAACAATATACTATAATAGTAGACACCCTTTCTTTACAACTAATTTTCTATAAAATATTTTCAATTAAATTTAGCAATATGCAATTCAAGTGTTCTTAATTTAATATCCCCAACGTTTGAAAATTTCTAATAAACTAACCCCTCACGCACCTTTTCCTCTCTCTCTCTCTCTCTCTCTCTTTCGCATCGTTTACAGTCTATAAGAAATTGACAAGAACAAACTTTTGCGACAAGAAAAAAAAAAAAAACATGACATCGTCAGGAAAATTAAGTTAATCGAAGCATAGTAAAATTAATGAGGAAAATAATTTATTACATGTTTATAAATATAGAATATTATGCTTTATAATATTTTCTTATTTGTTACTTGAAAGTTTATTTTGTTTTGTATAAGATGAAAATTTATTAAAAATAGTATTACACTTAACAAAATAAAAGATAAATTATTGAACTTTCACTAAAGTTATATATTTAATAAAAAGTATATATTATGATATTATAATTTACAGAGTAAGCATATTGTTTAAAAATAGAAACAATAAAAAGTTAAATTATATTTCTTTTAATACAAAATTTTGAAAATTTTAAAACTGTCTCAAGGATAGGAAATTATGAAGGTCAATCATTAGGTCAAGTGAAATGCTGTTGGCTTACCCCAAAAGGGATATAAAGCGTCATGATATGATATGTACTTATGTAAAACTGTCTCTATATGCAATTTATATGAACATCCCTAATTTAGGGTTAGGGGATGCAATTTGACGTAAATCGTTATTGATATACTCTGAAGCTTACCCTGTCAGACGTCTACTATTTTTTAAACCATTGTTTACCCTCTTGGTAATCAATATATTTCTGGTATTTTATTTACTCTCTGACCTCACATTCTTACCCTTTAAACCATAAAAGATAGGCATCTCTGCTATTCATTAATACAACAAAGTTGATGAAAAAATTGTATATCGATTTATGAAGAAAAAAAAGTCATATATTTTATAATAGTATTAATAATAAAATAACGTCATGAAATCTGTAAGCTTAAAGTAAAACAAAATCTTGAAATAAGATTTAAATTTATCTTATAATACTAATATATCATACTTGTAATATATATATATAACATCATTTCAGAGAGAGAAATTTCTTCTTTCTTTCCTGTTTAACCATTACGTATGTTTTGAGATAAGATTTATTAATATATTAAATATTATTTCTTGAGGTTGTTGCAACAGAAGTATACTCTCTCTTTGCTATATAGCTTCTCTCTCGCGCGCGCGAGATCGCGAGTATGGTTATATAAGAAGTTTAAGTATAAGGATCTTGCTTTGTCATGGTTGGAAAATATAAGAAGGGATGAAGGAAAGGGGTTACCAGCTAAGCCCTCGTTTCTTGCTATACCAACCCAAGTGAGCCAGTGTGTGTGTGTGAGAGAGAGAGAGAGAGAGAGAGAGAGAGAGAGAGAGAGAGAGAGAGAGAGAGAGAGAGATGTATACCGCTAGCATATTGCTTGAGGTATAAGGAAAGCAGGAATATGAGACCAAAAAGGAGCTACTAGCAAAACTGAGAGAGAGAGAGAGAGAGAGAGAGAGACCCTGTGAGATACTGTGGGTTAGAAATGTCTTGCTGATCGAAGCACCCTTTCTCTCTCTCTCTCTCTCTCTCTCGCTCGCTCGCTCATGGTGATCGCCCGGAATGAAGGGATTACTAGCTTGCTCAATCTTGAAAGCCTTCTCTAGATCCCAAAACTTGCACCCTATACACACAAAAACACAACCCCTCGTCTCAAAATTTAATACAACCACGTAGTTTGCCCTTAGAATATTATTTTATATATAAGCATAATTATCTATTTGTTGATAATATTTTCAATAATAAGTTAAGCAAACATCAAACTGCAAAATACCAAAGAAAATTTATAAATTCTTGTATAGCTTTTAAAACTGATTATCTTAAAGCTTCTATGACTGTAGGAACAAAACTATAATATATATATATATATATATATATATATATATATATATATATATATATATATATATATATATATATATATATATATATATATATATATATATATATATAAACATACATACATACATACAAAACCCTTTTTTGTCACTTTACATGAAACATGTTTATTTAAAATATTCAAATATACAGTCAAAATAAAAATAGTTTGTGTATTTTATTTTAATAAAATTTAAATTTTTCAGAAACACTTCTACATGATATATTTGATATGCGTGGTCAGTAGAAAGATTATAAATTATCTGAAGTTTATTAATCATGTACAACACATGCATGAAACATTATTCAAGCAGACAAGCTGTTTCAGTCTTCCTCTGTACTGCAAAAGGATTACCGTATATGTATGTATGTATACTTTATGCAGAGAAATTTATTAAAAAAAAAAAAAAAAAAAAAAAAACTGATTTGCAGACTATTTTTCTATGACTCATATTTTAAGCTTACATCAGTTCACAAACGTAGAACCCCATTTTCTATTTCATCCATCACATTATATTAAAAAATAAATCTTAAAATTAAAGTATATTTCAGGTATTTAAATAAAGTTAATTAGTACACTGATTTTTATTTCAATCTCAAGAACTTCTATTTCAGGTTTTTTTTAAAAATGAAGTTATTCAGTTTGTTAGCTTTATGAAGTTTATTTTATATTTTTAAAAATTATTAAAAATTTATATACAGTGAATAATTTTTTCATCTTTAATGAAATATCTATTTGATTTATAACTTCAAATATTTAGATAAACTGATGAGAGAAAGTAATGATAAACTTATAATTAGTTTTTGTATCAACATTAACTATACTTTGCTTTTATAAACAAAATATATCAACTTATTATCTAATATTAAATATTGTTTTGATGTTTTATTATTATATAATATTTAGCATTATGACAGATATAGAATATAGACAAGTCAATAGATAACGCAAGAAATAATATTGTAGTCACACACACTTAAAAAAAAAAAAAAAAAAAAAAAAGGAGAAAAAAAAAGTGCATTACTTTAGTTACGAATCTTAACTTATTTGAGATAAACACTTTTTAGTTATTATAAGTAGCTAAAACAATGCATTTTAGCAAATTACTAACAGTAGCTACTAGCTATAATTTAAGTTTTGAGAGTTTTTCAGTTATTTTAAATTTCAGTTATTTATTTTTAGGCTATTCAAAGTTAAATTAGCTATTGTTAATAATTTGCTAAAATGTATTATTATAGCTTGGTCATAATAACTCAAAAGTGTTTATCTCAAATAAGTTAGGATTCGTAACTAAAGTATTGCATCCTTTTTTTTTTTTTTTTTTTTTTTTTTTTTTTGAGTGGCACACAAAATTACCAAAGAAAAGTTAACCTCAATTTGATATTTCTATATATTCATAATACTATATTGTATATTAATGCTTTGTAAATGCATTTTAGGAAGAATCTTATTACTGCAATGAAAAACTAATATACAGTGTAGTAACACGTTATTCAATTACTCTCTCTATAGTGGCTTTACAACCGCAATAATGTCTATACGTTTCTTATTATTTTATTTCATTTTTTTTTTTACAATTGACACAACCGCAGTGTCATAAACTTTTTGTTTACTTTTTTGTAATAATAAGCAACTTTCGAATATTGAGTTATAAAGTTATTGAAATATCCATTTTTATATACAATAATTATTCTTTTTATTATTATTAAATTATTTTAGAGGTTAACAGAGGTTTAATTCTGCAATATTAAATTTATTATACTTTAAAATATATATATGAAACTTAAGTACTCATGGAATATATTATGTAATATTACTTATATTAAAATGAACATTAAACAAAAGAAAATGAGAATTGAGTTTGTCCTATAAGGCTTGTGAAACTAAAGTCATAATAATATACATTCATTATTATTTTAGTTTTTATTATACTTAGTTTTTTAAAGTAATATGTTAAGGCGGTGGGGGACCGACTTGGACCGGAAATCGCTAAAAGAAGAACTATTTTTTTCCCAATAATTTTTTGTACATGATTTAATTCCAATAAAACAAACACTATAATTTTCAAATAAAATCAAGTAAATTTAAAATATATTTTTTTATACAAAAAATATATTATATATTATATATATATATATATATATATATATATATATATATATATATATATATATATATATATATATATATATATACTGTATATATATATATATATATATAATGATATTTTAATTGTAAAAAAGTTTCTAATTTGACTAAAATTTCCCGCTCAAATTTAAATTTCCACATTTACATGTTATCTTTAAAGTGTAATAACTTAAATATTTGATCGTGTTTTCACATGTTTGACATAAATAAAATTTTAAGTAACATTTCTTCTTTACTTGTGTGTTATTATATTATGATTATTCGCAACCGTCCTAGTTTGTAAGATATCAGTCGGTCACCTACCACCAAATTAAAAAATTAAGTGTTTTAAATGTTAGTGCAGCATATAAGTGAGTATTACTTAAAAAAAAAAAAAAAAGTTTAAACATTATTTATGTATATATATTTTGGTATAATAATGTTGCTATTTTCTTTTTGAAAAATTAGAAACGTCAAACTTCCGATATGTTAATATATATGAAAGATGTATAGAAGCTTCAAGTGGCATAAATATGAAAGATGTATATCGTTCAATCGCTTGAAATCTAAAAGGTGTGCAAGCTTCAAACGTTAATAATATATTACTGTAGAATTCCAGTTGACGTGAATATGAATGGAAGAAATTTTGAAATTGTACTTAATAATTTAGAACTCACTTTTCAAATTGTATAAAAATGACAATAAATTAGTTTTATTTGGAAAATCAGGCTTACACACCCACGTTTTAGCCCAACAGTATTCAGCCTGTTACAAATTTTGTTTATTTATCCTTATAATGATGTAAAACAAATGTAAATAATTTTTATTTAATCATTTTTATTTTCAAATATTTATATATAAATACAATAAGTTTGTTTAGTAAATTTGTTATTGATTTTAATTTTTAATTGATAATAAATACTCATTTAAATAATATTTTTAGAATAAATATACTTTTTTTTTAATTGTATATACAAATTTTTCCGCCGTTCATTTTACAGTATACACTATACATTTTTTTTATACATACATACATACATTTATAATATATGAGCAGTGAGCACACATTATTATAACAAATAAACTAAAAATAGCATCAGTTTATTTAATTGAGATTTAAAAGAAATAACAGATTTTTAGTACGATTTTCAATTGTTTTCTCTCAAAGATAAGATGCACGTGCAAAGGTGTGTGTGTATGTGTGTATGTGTATGTGTGTGTGTGTGTGTGTGTGTGTGTGTGTGTGTGTGTGTGTGTGTGTGTGTGTGTGTGTGTGTGTGTGTGTGTGTGTGTGTGTGTGTGTGTGTGTGTGTGTGTGTGTGTGTGTGTGTGTGTGTGTGTGTGTACAAACTCACACGTAAATTAATTTTCATTTGATTGAAAAACGAAATATTTTAAACAAGAACATAACACAGAATAACGCAATATTAAGACTATGATATATATAAATATACGTTAGGTATTTCGTTGGAAAATCTATTACATCTTACATTAGATTACATTCTGAGATGAGTATAAGACGCAACTTTAAATCAGATGTATTAGTAACAAACAAATTAAACTCCGTGTATGTATGTATATATATATAATATAATGGTATCAAAATCAAATTACATACTACAGATTATTGTCTATATATATATATATATCAAGAATTTCTAAAAGAATAGAAAAGCATTATGTTTTTCTCAGCAAATAGATATCCATATATATATATATATATATATATATATATATATATATATATATATATATATATATAACCAAGGTCTACCGTATTATAAACCATAATTCCAATGCCATATCACTTTTTATAGACTTTTTATAGCCAGTCTTAATACTTCTAGTCTAGGAATTATTTGTTTAACATAAAATTATACTCTTTTTATAAATTATTAGTGGAAATAAATTCCAATTTCTGTCATAATTTACTTAATTTAGACTATTAAATAAGAATGATCATTTCAGATTGCAAAAGTTAATGCAGATTATCTATGTGTATGAAATGAATGAATACTATATGAATAAAAAAGTAAATATAGAGAAATTATTAATTTAAATAAATAAATAATATAATAAATTCTGTTTACACATACTCATACACACAAACTTTTTGAAAAACGATGTACATTCTGTTATTGTAAGTGATATGATTGGTGATTGGACTATGTAATACACATCAAAATTAATTGACCACTGTACACGCAAGACTGTATTTTAATATTCAAAAACTTGTGATACTTTTCAATTTTATTATCAAATGAGAAAAACACGTGCTGCATTTAACAGTGGTAAAATATAATATAAAGATATTCGTAAACTTTTGCAGTTCACTTACTTTAAAATATGCGCAATTCCATGATTTAAAAGATTTGAAATTTACATGATTTGAAAAGCATTAATGCTTTTCGTAAACCCTGTTCTCTTGCACCAAAAAATGCGCATTCCATATGAATATCCAAAGGCGATCGTCATTTTTGGTGCAGAGAACACGGTTTACGAACAGCATTATTAATAAATAGTGTTGGTATTTTTTTTTTTTTTTTGTGATATGGAGTACTAAAAAAATAACAATAATATTATAATAAGTTAAAGAACTTCTATTATTTACTATCACAATCGTGAGGATAACATTATATATAGCTGATAACTGATATGGCCTTATACATATAGTTTAAAAATAAATGATTATTATTGTTATTATCATTGTTATTTTACGAAATACAATACTAAAACTTTCAAGTATATATTTCATAAAATAACAATGCACTTTAGTTATTATTATATTGTATGTGATACAATATTATTATATTATATGAATTGAAACTGCACTGTTGAAATATTCAATATTATGCAGTATTAGTTTATTTAAAAATGTCTATATATTGTTTAAAAACATAAACAATGCTTCTCTGGTATAATATTTGTATATAATGTACATACAGTACATTATGTCCTGTATTGTGGCATATTTATTTTAGTTTATGTATAAATATGTATAAAATGTATATATACTCGTACTATACAATTTATTAAATTGTTTTCAGTACTGTCAAACACAAAAAAATAATAATCATGTATATTGTTTGTAAATCTGTATATTATGTGTGTCATGGATTTTATTGGATATTCTAGTGACCAGGTGACTGTTTAAAGAGCATGAAGGCATTATTATTATATTTTTAAGAGGGTAAGGGACTGTAGATGGTAGCATAGTGAAATTTTCATTACAAAAAGTCCATCATATTGGATAACAGCTGATATTTTACTATCTTCGTACTACCATCTACGCTCACCTCCTTAAAGCCATAGACCACATAAAACAACATTTGTGCTTTTTAATGAATATACACGAAATGGGATCTTCAAAACGGTTGACAATTTTTACCAGAATGTTAATGTAGCCCCACGAGAGAGCGTGAAAAAACTGTAAAGTATGCAATTTGCGTGAAAATTCATGTTTCTGACGTCAGAAACATGCAAAAATTAGTATGAAATTGTTGTGCGGGTTGCATACATATATTTTTGTGATCACTGCTAAGGGGCTACTGTTGGGGTTTGAGACAAACTAAAGTTATTTATGTTAATCCCATCAAGTGTTTTGTGATATAAATGCTTATGATTTTCTCTGGTCTATTCCTTTAATGAAATTATAGAGTATTCAACAGTGACCAATTTGTAAATAAAATGTATTTTATAGTAATAATACAAAGATAACATTTGAAAACTATTAAAATATATAGCTTTTAATCGATATACTTTTTTTTATACGTATATTTTTATATTGACTAATAAAGGAACAACTGTTTTGAGACCGACTTTAAGCGATTTCGTATACATCCGCTTCCGTTTCAACGTACTGCTTATGTTTAGTAGGTCGAAATGGAAACGAATGTGACCGAAATTGCTTAAAGTCAGCCTCAAAACAGTTGTTTCTTTATTAGTCAAATTTCTTCAACTTCATGCATATATGTGGTGAATGTATTTATTTATTCATCTGTGTATATATCTGTCTATAGAGTTATCTGTCTTATTCCATCTGTAAACTATTATGTGACAAAATAGTTTACCATCTCTATTTCAGTTATATATTGTCAGTGGCTGGGTGTTTTTTTCATAATAATAAGATTGCAAATTTAGCGCGAGTATATATTTGAAAGTTATAATATGTTGAATTTTAAATCATGTGTATATACAGTAAGAAATGGCAATATTTTCTGCACTTATAACTTCATAATAATAATTCTGTATTATAATATATATAGAACTTTAAAAAAAAAAATAATAATAATATAATAATAAAGTTTAAATTCAATGTTCCATAATAATTCCTGCACATAATGTTAGAGGAACAACTCGACGGGTTAATTCAAATCCAGATGTATTATACACATTTCCATGCGCATTCTCTCTTTACATTTATGCAGATTAATCCGTTTGGTTTAGCCACTGATGCGAACGAGTTAGAGAGAGAGAGAGAGAAAGAGAGAGAGAGAGAGAGAGAGAGAGAGAGAGAGAGAGAGAGAGAGAGAGAGAGAGAGAGAGAGAGAGAACAATTTCTATACAAATGTCACCACAAAATCTAGGTTGTGTTTTGTAAATTTAAGTCATATAATCACCCCCTTTTCTCTCTGACTATATAATATGCATATAGCAAGCAAAAGGTATTTTCTTATTGTATATAATAATATATTTACCATCATTTTATATAGAGCTACTTTGATATGTAATATAATATTAAATAATTTGAAATGATAAGGGAGCAAAGGTATATTTGTGTCGTGCCTATTTCTACATAAATGTATGTGTTGTACGCAAATATATTATAATGGCTAATACACTAAAACATAATAATATGTTTACATTTATGTATATAGGATGTAAATAATTATTTACGCATCCTATACTGTAAGCCATTTTGTACTTTTGCAATATTGTATATTATGCTCATTTATATATATTATATGTATAAGCTTATATACAAATAATAAATACTCCATACTTACTCTATACATATTATACATTTGAGGTAGAAATTGAATGTTAAAATTATCAATACATTTAAAGTATATAATATATATTTATATATATGTGCAAGTGAACTTGTAATTTAATCCTTTTTTTTTTTATTATTATTATTTATTTTAAAATTGTATGAAATAATTTACTCATATAATTGTAACGTGATAAATATTATAACTGTAAATGAACTTCTGAATATATAGGAATTATTAAACAAGTATATTATACTGTATGTATGTACAGCTCTGGCCAAAAGTTTGAGAACGATTTGAAATGCAACCCGCAACACAAATCATGTAAACAAGCAAATTTCCTTTTTCCTGACTATATCACTATAGCGATTACGATTATTTATCACGATAGCTAGCAAGCAGACGTGCGTCTCTCTTGCTTGCTTGCTGCATACATCTTTCTAGCTTTTCAATATTTCTTATGACTACAAAATATTTTAGTTTTGTTATGCATACCTGCTATTTGATATTGTAAAATGTTCTATCTCTTGTGGTTTTTTGTTAAAATGCAAGGTATATTATAATATAATATCAACCTTGGTAAAAATACTATGATATTATATAGATAGGCCTATATTTTTATTTTATTATTATTATTTTGCATTATTTAAATTTTTTTTTTAAATCAATTAATTAATTTCTACAAATAATTGCTTTCATATATAATTTGTTTCATTAAATAGTTTGCTATAATTCATTAACTAATTATATATATGAAACAACTTTTATTCTTTAATTAAAAAGACGGAAAGGGATGATTGTTTATGCGGGGGAATAAAACAACAACAGATGATAAAATTAAATATAAAATCAAATTGTTTGAAAATAAATATATTGATTAATAAATATGTTAATTAAAAAAATAGTGAAATAAAATTATTGATTTTTAAATATAGCCCTATCCCTTAAATATAAAGTGGCATAAATATCATAAGCTGTAATCATATAGTTATTGAATATTTGTAATACTTTATAAAAAAATTAGTTAGCTTAATTATTTAAATGAAACAACTTTTATTCTATAATTCAAATGATGCAATAAAGGGATGATTGTTTATGCGGGAGAAAAGAAGAACAGAAGATAAAATTAGATATCAAATCAAATTGCTTCAAAATTAAATATTACAATTAATAAATTAGTTAATTAAAAAAAGATAAAATAATAATTTTTTTTATTATATCCATTAAATAAAAAGTAGCATAAACATCGTAAAACTATATTCATATAATTATTGAATATTTTTAATAATTTATAATTTTTTTTCTTGCTTCATGTAAGGAATATTATATAAAAATAAAACTCAAGAAGACAATATTTTGTGAGTTTCATAGGTAAAAATAGAAATCACCACATTCTGTGTGATTGTTTGATCGAAAAACATGATAACAAAACTGGACACAACAGATAGCCAAACATAAAGGAGGAGGTGAGGGGAAAGATTCACATACTATCGATATAGTCAGGAAAAAAGGAACCTGCATTGATGACTCATCTGTTTTGCCCGATCACTTTCATATCGTTCTCAAACTTTTGGCCAGAGCTGTACATATAATTTCATAAATCTACATTAGCTTTTTATTGCAAAATATTTTTATAAATATTAAAAAAAAAAAAAAAAGAAAAAAAGAAAAAGAAAGAAAAGAAAAGAAAAAGGTTATAACTAAGATTATATAGAACAGATGCTTGAATGAAATCGCGTGTATAAAGTAAAATTATATTTAAAGGAAAGTTTTAATATAACATTATTAATATTATTAATATACATGTGTTACGATAATTATAGAAAATAATTTTAAAAAGAAATCTATTTAAAACTTTTTTTTCTTTTTAATTTTTAAATCAAATAAATCTGTTTCAAATAATTTTTATGTTAAATTTAAATGAAGATATATATTATATATATTATTGCGTATGTAAAAATCAAATTGCATGCATGTATTTTCTTTTCTCACTTGCTTACTAAAAAAAAAAAAAAAAAAAAAAAAAAAAAAAAAAAAAAAAAAAAGGAATTATAATAATAATAATAATAAAAAGTGGCAATCTTTATTGTCTGCCATGCAATAAAAGTATTGTCGTATATTCATATATATTTCTAAATCAAAGTATTGAAATATTACATACATCGATACACTGATGTTCGACATTTTACAACAATATCAATACAACATTATGTTATACACTATAAAAAAACTTCGTTGAAAATCTTGTTTATTACATTTTTGCTAGGTTTGAAAATGAGGAAGACTTCAAAAAAATGCAGAGTTTTTTTTCTCCATATTCTAAAAGATTACATTGTCCTGCATCGATATATATGTGAATTTATAAATGTTGAGTTCATTAAATATTTTTAATTAATTTTTGAAAGTCGCGAAATGACGTCACAGGCTGCAGCTTATGCATGTGGGAATATGAAAAGTTGCAGCTTGTGACGCAATTTCACGACTTTCAAAATTTAATTAAAAATATTGAACAAACTCAAAAATTATTAATTCACATATGAATCAATTCAAGACTATGTACTCTTTTGGAATATGTAATAAAATTACCCCTAAAAAATTGTCTTCCTCATTGTAGAATTAAAGGATATGACGTCACAGGAAATTTAAAGAATTTTAGAATTAATGAAATTCACTAAAATTTTAAATATGCAATTTAAAAATGACGTCATCAACTCAACGTTGAAATAAACGTTAAACTGTTGAAATTCTTTTTACTATTAAGCCTTAACACTTGTTACGTCACTTATGTTTTTATTATTATTATTATTATTAGAAATTCAACGCTTATAGTGACGTCATAAACGTTAGTACTTAAACATTGCAAAACTGTGCTTAAAGTTTTCAACGTTTATTATTATTATTATTTTTTTAGAGTGTAGTAATTTACATGAAGTTGACTTCAGTAATATTTATTTCCACTTGAACATTTTCATTTTTATCTCCATATGTACCAAGTAGTAGTGTACTTTTTATACGAATACAGAATACTTGATATATGGAAAAAAAAGAAGCAATATTTCAAAATATATTTAATATCAATAAATATCATTTCAAATTATATTGCAATGATGAAATATTCCATTCATTTTTTCCCCCCTTTATTTATGAGGAAAAAGAAATAGGAATAAAGTTTGACATTTTTCTTGATTTTTAACATTGTAAAAAGGTAAAGTTTTGTTTTTATTCCCTCCTTTTGTATGTGTATTTTATCTTTGATTTTTGTACACACATACAAGGAAAAAAGTTTTTTAGTATATATATATATATATATATATATATATATATATATATATATATATATATATATATAGAAAAGAAGATACATTGAGAAGTTTTGTTTTATAAGACAATAGCTATGATGCAATTTGACACTTTGGACAGTGAAACTAGAACAACAGAGAGAGAGAGAGAGAGAGAGAGAGAGAGAGAGAGAGAGAGAGAGAGAGAGAGAGAGAGAGAGAGAGAGAGAGAGAGAGAGAGAGAGAGAGAGAGAGAGAGAGAGATCTGTTGATGCGAGTCAACGAACCGTTACTAGTGCCATGGAGAGAGTGGGGGTGCCGGAGGGGGTGGTGGATGTTTAGGTGTTCCTTGTAGGATTGTAGGTGCAGATAGATACCCTGCCAAAGAAACAAAATGAAGAAGAGTAAAAAAAAAAAAAAAAAAAAGTCTATAGGTCCAATATTTTCAGCAGAAAAAAATAACTATATAAAGTTTGTTTGTATCGTGTCCTTCA
This sequence comes from Ecdyonurus torrentis, assembly GCA_949318235.1. Lineage (NCBI taxonomy): Eukaryota > Metazoa > Arthropoda > Insecta > Ephemeroptera > Heptageniidae > Ecdyonurus > Ecdyonurus torrentis. The sequence continues at coordinate 38,815,890 of OX439128.1, forward strand.
AAAACAAAAGCCCAAATATATAGAAATTTGGGAACAAATAATATCATAAAAATATATATATATAAAAAAAAAATAATCAAAGTTTTTTTTTTTTTTTTTTTTTTATAAATATAACATTATAGAAATTGTCTAAGTCCATGGACAGACACAATCTTTTCAATCTAATAACTTGATTGAATATTGTCAACACATCATCTCAGCCAACAGATTTTCTTTTCTATATTCTAACAATTGAATGTATAAAGTATTTTTTATAAGGATTATGTGTGTAAAATTTATGACTGATTCTTTTTTCGGTCACATTCAAATTAATTTGCTAGAATACTTAGCATATAATTAAACATTATAGATTATGTATATAAATTAAGGGAACATTGTGTGTGTGTGTGTATGTATTATATTATATATATAATATACAGTATGGAGCTCAATAAATGTTAAAGGGATACTATTGCAGCACAAACTAGCACAAACGTAGCACAAACGATTGACGTGAAAAAAGTTTGCAATTTTAATGGAGGGGGGGTTGGCGTCAAGTTAGCCCCCCAAATTAAAATTCTAATTAACTCCCGTTAATTAGTAGCACAAACGAAACTTTTTACGGCACAAACCAGCACAAACGTAGCACAAACGACACACAAATTTTTAATTAAAAATTCGGGGGTGGGGGGGCTAACTTGACGTTCATAGTGCACTGCATCTGATACATAAAATATAATATATTTTGTCACTACCGAAAACAAGCAACAATTTTTATTTAACTTGTCTATTGATGTATAATTTTAATAATATATTATGTAAAATAAAATCAATACACACATTTTTAAATAATTTTTATCGTTGGTTTATTTATTTATTTTTGTTTTACAATCATTGGCATAAATGTTCTGAACAATGTTTTAAATACAATATTATGAAAAGCTTTATTTGTTTTATAGAAGTTTTGTCAACGATTGTGCATGTAGTAATCCAACAATCTGATGCAGAATTGCATTTAATATTATGCATTTTGTTTGTTTATCATCGCATGACAATGCAGTAAAAACTAAATATAGACTATACAATGCTTGTCTATATATATATAATGAAACTTTAACAAAGTGAATAGTCAATTTTATACATATGCAATAGAACATTAATTTGCCTCTTAATTGCAAAAGAGTATATACTGTATTTGTTCTATAGTTTTAAATTTGTATACTTAAACAAAAAATACAATAATTATTAAAAAGGTTCTAACTATATTGATTAAGTATATATACACACAAAAAACTGTATGGTTATTAGAACAATATTATAGTTTTGGTAACAATATCGTATTGTAATTAGAAGGACGAATACAGATATTGTTACTGTAGCAATACCGTATTGTTAAAAGAAATAAGTATACTTTTATTGTTATGGCAAGTATACTTATTGTTACGGTTTTACTATATGCTATTGCTGACTTAAGTATACGTATGGTTACTATTACTATATATGCTACTGCTATCATGAGTATTCATATGGTTACTATTACTATATGCTACAGCTATCTTAAGTATACGTATAGTTATACTGAGCGTAAGTATACCATATTGTTAGTTGACAATAATTTTTTCTCTCCGCATTTCATTGAATATAGCTTTATTTTAGTACAGATAACGTAAGAATACATTAAAGTATAACATTTATTTCAACTTAAAATATAAATAAGTGCTCTAGATGTAATATTCTGCCTAATATCGAGGTAGCATCTTTTTGGTTAGCCGTTGCTGGGTTAACAGACACAGGAATTCTACGACAGAAATACATCTATCAGTATCTAGGAAAATAAGTAACGTATCTTATAGAACTCACCACATATCAATGCGCCAAATATTGAAGTAAATTTGCATAGTTAAAAAAACACTGAGGTAACTCTTTAACTAGGTTTAATTGGTGATTAACTTGCACTGACATCATTAGCGTCTCAGTCATCTGGAGACAGCGCGCGAAAACTATTTTACTATACCTATACTTGTCCTAACTATACGTATACTTAAATGTTAAGTAAATCAGAATACTTGTGATAACTATAGTGTTTTGTTGTCACAACTATAGTTATACTTACAGTAACTATTATTACCATTTTCTGGCTTAACAATACCTTATACTTAAGATTCTAAGTATAGTTAACTATACATATTGTTATGATAACAATATTTATAGTTTTTTTATTTAACAGTTAGTATGGTTAAAATTTTACCATTGCAATATAGTAACAATATCTTATTGCTATGATAGCAGTATGATTTGTTGCGTTATACTTAAATTTGGTGAGCTATACTTAAGTTGACAGTACAAATTGTTATGATAACAATTACTAACAAAAAATGAGTCAACTATACGTATGGTACCTATTTTAACTATAGACTTTTTTGTGTGTATATATATATATGATTAGTATTATATAAATACTAATATTAATTTGTTTCTGTACTGCATGTGGCTCTAATACTGCCAATAATGTATTGGGAAAGTAAAATTGTCTGTTTCTTATATATCGATCAAAGGATGACAATAAAAAACAAAACAAATAATGACATTGAAATTGGTATAAAAGATATTTAATAGTAACATATCAAAATATTTTCAAATACTTCTAAAGCTATTAAGTGCGATAGAGAGAGAGAGAGAGAGAGAGAGAGAGAGAGAGAGACAGAGACAGAGAGAATCAAATTTCAATATTTCTAAAAATCATCACATCACTCACACTAATTACGTATAGCTCATACACTTAAAAAAAAACTCTAAATTATTAGTTCTACGTCATTGATTGCCCAGTAAATTTTTCATTTAAATTTAGATATGATAGGTTGTAATAAATTATTATCATTATTATTTTTTATTATTATCTTTATTTTTTGTCTCTTATATAGAATATATTAAAATGTACCGATAGAAGCTTTAGTTCGGCAAGCAATTATCTTAAAAGGTAGCATCATCATAAAAATTAAATCGTTAAACTTGACGAACTTGTTTTTCTTATATTATATATTTCTTTTTATATTTTTTCATGTTTTTTTTTCGAATAAAAAATTGGACTTCTCAATTTTTCTTAAAGAAATGTAATGTAATTTATAAATATATTTTTGTAAAGTTTATAAGCTTAAAGTTATCGATTATATTTGTATATGCTATTTATTTTTAATTGCAGTAAAAGGCAGAATAGTGTATAAAAATTGACAATAATATATCTTCTGTGTTACCCAATCTTCAAATATTTTGTCGTCAAAAGGTTCATTTAAATCAGGTGAAATTTAAAAGTTAACCCGCCCAATTTTTTAATAACATTTGAAGGTCATATAGTTTAGGATTGGTGACCAGCAGATAATGAAGAAGTTAACACGCGAGGCATTAAAAGTAAAATGTTAGTAATTCATAATTGTTATTTATTATTATTATTTTAGTTATTTTATTCTGAAATAAACCTGGGCCAAACTTACTAACATTTGTCTGCCTATATGCCAGTAACTCTACTCTAACTATTATATAAAATCAACGCTGAACCTTATTTTTAACCTTAAAGAAATAGACCAGAAGAAAACATAAGCATTTATATCACAAAACACTTGATGGGACTTACATAAATAACTTTAGTTTGTCTCAAAACCCAAGTGTAGCTCCGTAGTAGTGATCAGAAAATTTCGATTTATGTAACCCGCACAACTTTTTTTTTTTTTTTTTTTTTTTTTTTTTTTTTTACTTATTTTTGCATGTTCCTGACGTCAGAAACATGAATAGACGCAAATTGCATACTTTACAGTATTTTCACGCACTCTCGTGGGGCTACATTAACATTCTGGTAAAAATTGTCATAAGTTTTGAAGATTCCATTTCGTGTTTATTCATTAAAAAGCACATGTTGTTTTATGTGGTCTATGACTTTAAATATATTTATGGAAGTACACAAAAATATTTCTGTTATCTGTGGTAACTTGGTAACCAATCACAAGCACGCGAGAATTGGGCAACAGGAGATCCCTAATTTTCTATTCTTTATATAATATTGTGGGACCCATAGACATATGTATATCATGGTATATGGGACCATTCTTTGAATCATAGACATTATAATCATTATATACGTCTATGCTTTGAATGATTTTTTGAGATAACCTTTTTTTGAACAAAGATTTTAGATATATTTTTTTATCTTGAAAAAAAAATGCAATAAACTATTTATTTTTAAATTTCCCTTGACAAGATTAAAAATAAAAATGTGATAGTTTGATATAAATAAAACAAGTGCAGTTGGAAGTGTTTATAATAGACAAAAGTGATTTAACACTTAAATTATAATTCACATTCAATTTAAAAACACTCAAAAAATGATGCATTATTTCTGTTACGAACCCTAACTTACCTGAGATAAACACTTTTGAGTTATTACGCGAGCACATTAGCAAATTATTATCAATAGCTAATTTAAGTTGTTTTAAGTTATTTTAAGTTAAATTAGCTATTGTTATAATAATTTGCATTGCAATAATTTTAGCAGCTGCTTATAATAACTCATGAGAAGTGTTTCTCTCAAATGAGTTATAGGAATCGTAACTGAAATAATGCACTGTTTTTTTGAGTGAACACTCTGTAACTTCATATTTTACTTTACGTATAATATAGAGAGATCGTCTAATCAGCTGGATTTTCTTTAAAAAATTTCATGTATACTAAAAATTAGTTACCCTAGTCCTTTAGACATCTTAAATTCAAAGAGTCTCTACTTACAATCAATAAAAATAAAATAATAGAATAATTTTTTATACATTTTTTTCAAAATGAAATTATAGTAAAAAAAAAAAAAGGAATGAAAAATATATGTAGTCCGTATACATACAAATTTTATTTTTACTTTAGTTTCTTAATTAAGTTACTAAAATTAAGTTAATTTTAAAATATATATATAAAAAAAAAAATCTTATTAAATTTCATAAAAAAAAAAGAATGAAAAAAAAAATGCAATTAATTTGATTAAAATTTGCTAAAAATTTTGGTTGAGATGAGAAAGAGAGCACAAAAGTTTTTTTTTTCTAAACTCCTGCGAGTACAGAGCATCCTAGTGGTATGATATGTTACTATAAATATAAAATCCCGCCCTCTACTCTCGGTTCGCATCGTACACAAAAACGAACTGAATTCAGTACGAGTTAGACAGCGAGAGAGAGAGAATCTACCGACGAGTATTATAATAATCTCTTTCTATCGGCGGCGTTTGTTTATGCCGCGTGCAACTTCTATGCATGTAACTATACTATCATCAGTGTTTGTTTACTTATTGACAATACATAATTAATTCATGGATTATGAACATCATTATGTGTAGTGAACCTCAAAATTATAATAAATTAAAACTGTTTTAAAAAGTTTTTTTTTCTTAATAACAAAAAAAAAAAAGAAATCAGACAAGAAAATAATTATTATAATATTTTTGGTGTATTGTGCATTTTTTTTTATTATTATTATTAATAAAGTGATACATTAAATAAATACATTTAATAAAGATTGATTTATTAATATAATAAATAATAATAAAGTGTTAATTAATGTATGATGTATGTGTGAAGTTATGTACTTAATATTGTACACGTGATTTTTTATTTTCTTCAAAATTTTCAAATTTGAAATAAAAATGCCGAAGAATTTCAACATGGATTTTGAAAAACATTTTATAAAGATCGTCATTTATATGACACTTTGCTGTATTTTAAAAGGTAAGTCCTTTATTATTATTACTACTACATAAATCATTTTAATAATTAACCTCCCCCTCAGTATATATTTAAAAGCCGGCATTTTACAGGTATTTATTTACTATATAAAAATTTTTCATATATGTATAGAACAGTGAATAATAATTATTTAGGATTATGATATAAATATTAATCAACGTGTGTTGCAAATAAAACGGGGGTGATATGTATGTGGAGAACGATAGTTGATTTTGACATTTTATTACACAACAAATCATATCAAGTATGTATACATAACGTATTCAAATTAATCAAGGAAATTTTACGATCATAGTTTATGTAGTTATATTTGATAAATTTAATAATGTTATAAAACACTTGTTTAATCTTTAAAATTCTTCTTTTTATTATACCACAGTATTTGTAAAATATGAATTCTATACACTAAATTATACTTATATGAAATAAAAGTAATCTGAAAGAATATTGTAATATAATACGTTCATTATAAAAATTATTTTAAATTTTTTTTATTTTGAAAAAAAAAGTTATCGTATATACATAATACCTGATGGCATATTATAAAAGGAGAAAAATCATTTAGGTATTGAAAGCACCCTTAACTTTTTCATCCCTCCTCCTCCTCATACCCCCTCCTCTTCTCTTGCATCCCTCCTCCTCCTCCCCCAATACCCTGCAGCATTATCATTTCATTTTATTTATCGATTTGTAAGTTACATCCATGAGTTCAAACAACTTTTGTTATGTAGCTATGTATTGTTCTTCTTTACAACAAGTAGTAAAGTTGTTGGAGTCTCTCTTTTTTTATATATACATATATACGCTACGCATATATATTTTATTTTCGGCGTGCGAGAAATGTCATATAAGAAAGTAAAGGTTTTTATTTTATTTCTTACAACTTTTTTAGCGACCAAAAAAAAAAAAAAAAAAAAAAAAAAAAAAATTCTTGATGTGTTCTCCGGTACGCCGCAAGTCGCGTGCTCTGAAAACAGACATGACTGTAATATTTTATTATTTTGGTTTACTCAAAAACTGGATCTTCTATAATACAAAAGGAATACATATACATACATGTTGTGTATTATATAACTGAAAATATATAAAACTGAATAACTGAAAAAAAGAAATAAAAATTATTATTAAAAATTCATTATTTTTGTATATTATTATAAAAAAAACTCGTTTCATCGTTTATCTAATTTCGATACATCGATATCGAATAATCGATATCGATTTATGTTTATATAAATTGCATTAATTTAATTTAACTTTCATTTTTTTTAAACTTTAAATTTAATTTTCATTATTAAAATATATATTTTTTTTAAATATTTGGTCTATATAATTATAAATAGTTGTCATTTATTTGTTGATTACTATTTGTCATCTATTGTTAAGTTTTGTTTAACAAAGTGGCGGGGGAGTTGGTAGAGAGAAGGGGTGGCAAAAACAACAACTCACAAGCGGTTTATATGCAAAGTTTGCAACGAGAATTGTTAAGAAAACTTGTGGATAAACGGAAAAGTGACGTCACATTAAAAAACATAATTCTCACGATTCAGAACTTAGGTACTTGTTTTTCTATTGTTTAAAAAAAAAAAAAGAATAATAATTTGTTATTTTTTTTTTAATAAGTTTTAATAGCGACATGAGAATTGGTCAAATACAACTACTGTGTGAACTTTGTTATTGTTATAGCAGCAAAAATATAATAATGATGCTTCTCTTTTTTTATTTTATCCTTTTCTTCCATGCTTTAATTTTTTTCTTTCATTTTACTAAAAAAAATATCTGCCATTTTTTTTATATTATAAACGTTTTTAGGATTCTTTAATACAAAACATTTGAAGTATTTTCTCATTATTTCTGTCATTATATAGATATAAATTTATTTATGTTAAATATATAGCGGGATTCTTTGTTTTAAATATTTCTTTAGTAATTATAATATTTCCTTATTATTTTTAGCATTTTTTGCATAAATATAAGTAATTTGTAGCCGTATATATTATATTATATTATATCAAATTTGTCCATCTTTTAAAATTTCAAGTTTTTTTCATTACAATCATGATTTTTATGAACTTTTTTATTTTTTAATCGAGGATTTATACAAAAATTACGATTCCATTTTATATTTCTGTTATAATTTCACTCGAGCAAAACATGTGTATTGTAAATATAAAAGGAAAGGAAGTAAAAATAAAGTGTATCATACAGCGAGACAAAAAACATGAAGTTTAAGAAACAAAAGTGAAGGGGAGGGGTTGGTGGTGAATCTGTGACCATTTTTGAAGTTTTATATAGTTTGAAATATATAGTTTCATAAAAGTTTTGATACATTTTTTCACGCACGTGTATGCCCAATTTGACAGTTTGCTCGTCAAATGGAATTTTTTTTTCACAAGGTGTTGACAATGAGCACACATAAGGATAAGAGAAACGAAATTTTACATGCATCAAAGCCTTGAGCAAGACTATTGCTTATTCGTCTCTCTTCTCTCTCTCTTCTTTTTTTTTCTTCCAACATTTGAAGTGAAGTCTGTTGCTTGCTTGCTGATGCTGAGCTGCTGACCTATCTTGGAATCCTTCTTCTTCAACACACGCACTGCAGTATAACATTTAATTTGACTACCTACCTACTGTCTCAAAATTCGAAGAAATTATTATAATAATAACTACTATCCCGGTTGATATTTTCTTTAGTGTTTATATAATATTTTTTTATACACATCAACTTATTTAGCTTGATTTTTGCCTTTTCGAATTAATTTGAACTTAATGTTACAGTTACAATTTTTACCTGAGATGCTACGTTTTTATTATCCGATTGCTATTAAATATTTTTTTTTTATTTCTTGTCAAGTATTTTGTCGTTAATTAAATAGTCTGGATAATATAAAAAGAATAACGCTAACTTTTTTTTTATATTATTATTTTTTTATATTTTTTTGTATATTCTTTTATATAAATTTGCCTTTAAGCATTTTTCAGATAGCATTCTTTTCTCTCGTACATAATATTTTATATAGTTTTATATCTTATTTTTTAATATAATTAGTAAAACTTAACAGGATATAAGTTTATATTTATATTATTAATTTTTATGATTAATATTAAAATTCCATTAATTTTTTCACAATTTATTAAATTATCCATATCAAAAATTTCTGATGGATAACCAGCCATGCCATATAGCATTTATGTATTCAATCTTATTTGGAAGGATCTAAGATCTCAATACCGCACGGTGTATTGCATTCTAAATTCACATTTTTGCAATTCGATGCGGTTTGATAAATTTTACTGACGAAATACTTCAGTATAACATTGACTAGTATATGATATCATTTTTTATTATTATTTTTTTTAAAAATAATATAAAAATAAATGTATATTGCTCGTGAACTATTGCTGTTTTAATATAGTTAATATACGAGCTGTTTACATCCGATAGAAGAGCAATAAAATTATAAAAATACATTAATTCCTCTATGAAAAAAAATGTATCAGTGGTATGCGTACTGGTTTGACAAGCGAGAGATCAGGAGTTCGATTCTCGCAGTATACCTGCAGTCTTTTTAGAAGCCGGTGGTATACCGCTCGTGTTCTCCGCACTTTGATGATTGTGCGTGTGCCAGTGTGTCACAGGTCAACAGTAGGACAGGTGTTTAGGCTTGAGAATTCTATTCATGTCACCGGCCAGTCCTGGCAGGGTAAGGTGGTATAGTAACCCACGTAAAGTCGGAGGTATACTCGCAGGACGCTTCACCAATCCACCTTATCTCATTCATTTCTATATTAAATCGCACGTTGTGTTGGATTTATCCTGTTGTATACAGGAAGCTATTTTAAAAATGGGACACAAGTGATTTTTTATCGCACCAATACGATTTGATGATAAGAGAGATTTTTCCTGCTACTTTTCTCCATACCTTTTGCTCTGCTTTTACTTGACTTCTATCATGTTGTGATGATCGACTTGGTCAAGACAGAAACGAGTCGACTATTGCGATGATTAAACATTATGCAAACTAGAGAGAAGGAACAATGGGACGGCGAGCACATTTTGGTGCGCTTTGATATAAGTCAAGAAAAAGCCGGAGAAGTTCAGCAATGGACACCTCTCTTATTGAATATGCATCAACTCGTATATTGGTGTGCAGCAAAAATACGTAAAATCCTTTTTGTCCCATTTTCAACCCAAATCACTGTATATATATATGTATGGTATCGAACTCATTTTCAAAATTGATGCTTTGTCATAATTATGCTGGACAATGTATTTATCTACTCAAGATGGCGTCAGTGCGCAATAACATATGCAACCACCCCTACAGAAATCAACGAAAGAAAATAAATTAAAAAAAAAAAAAAAAAACTTTAAGTTGAAATGTATATTATATGAATGGAATTTTAATTGGTATTTGAAGACTTCATATAATATAACTTTGATTTATACTTGATCTTCATTATAAGTAGAGAAAAGTTAAGTGTTAAGTCTGTATATAAAGTGACTTGAAGGAAGTTTAATTTGACTTCAAAACCTCAACTCAAACTTATACATAGTGGTTTACTACTCGAGCTCTCAAAATTTCAATGTATTTTAATTAAAGCATTTTTCTTTAATGTTTGAATTAAGTGTCAATTTTAAGGAATATGTATATACAATATTTTTATACATGCATTACCAAAATTTCTAATGATTTATTTTAATAGCTAAAAATACGTACAGAAATCTGTTGTGTCTCACATTAAAAATTTTCAGGTATTATTCAATGCAGAAAAGCTATAACAGCATCGTCGTATATTATTATTTTATACTAAAGGATATAGGAAATATGGAGTTTATTTTACCTTTTGCTATTATAACACGCTGAAAATCCACGTGATAGAGTATCAATAAATTTTACTTCCATAATATATTGTATCCCCTCGCAATTAAATTAATACTGTACAAATGGTTAAATTTTAAACTAAAAAAGCAGCTCTTATACTTATATAGATCTCTCTCTCTCTCTCTCTCTCTCTCTCTCTCTATCTCTCTCTCTCTCTCTCTCTCTCTCTCTCTCTCTCTCTCTCTCTCTCTCTCTCTCTCTCTCTCTCTCTCTCTCTCAAGAAGATGTTAATAGAGTATAGCACGTAAATGCAATTATTCTTACAATATACCAAAAACGAATATACACGTGTGTTATATATCACTCAAAGTTATTTGCCATTTAATCTATATCTTTGTCATTCTATATATATATTTGAAGATTATAATTAAAACTTTATGATTTTTTTTATCTGAGTGTGTGTGTGCCAAAAAATATTTATACTTATATATAAAGTAGCATATCAGTATATATATATATAATTATATATATATATAACACAATAATATAGTATAAGTTCAATTAACTTTATGTTTTGCTTGTTTACCGCACTGCCAACAACATTGGGGATATATATTTTTTTGTTCTGTTTTGTTATAATAATACCATGAAGTTCGTACCTACACAAAATTTAATCAACGTTGTTTTAGTGGTTTTCCTTAGATTAACAAAAAACTTATACTCGGATATTGCTATATATTATTATATATACAACTATAACTATATAATAAAACATTGTATTATATAGACAATATTAGTTTAAATTTACACCTTCTTCTTACTATATTATAGATATAAGATATTCAAAGTTTATCATGCAGATGCAGCACATACAGAACTGTTGGTTTACTTCTCGATATTATATATTTTTTTTGTCGATTTGCGGAATAGCTTACATTCATACTATTTACACGGGAAGAAATATTGTATCATTTATGATATATTAATTTTTTTATAGCATAAATGTTGCTAAATTGATACCAGCATCAATAATAATGTTAAAAAAAAAAGTGTACTCATGCAATAGCATAAGTTTTGTTGTATAATGAACAAATTATATTCGCTTAGCATAATTATTATGATATATTTATTTTTGTCCGTCTGTATGAATTGTTGTTGCAATGATATTATTGATGTGTCAACATATTTTCAGAAAAATTAAAGGCATAGACTAGAAAAAAACATAAGTACACTGATAAGCACTTGATGGAACTTATATAAATTACATTAGTTTATTTCAAAACCCAACTGTAGCGCCGTAGTGATCAGAACATTTCAACTTACGTAACCCGCACAACATTTTTCTATACTATAATGTTTGCTTATTTTTGAAGTCATAAAACTCATAAACAGAAATATTCACGGCAAATAGCATACTTTACAGTTTTTTCACGTTCTCTTTTGTGGGGACACATTTACATTCTAGTAAAAATTGCCACTCAAATGAATCCCATATTTGATTCCATATTGTGTTTAATTATTTAAAAGAACATCTTATTTCTTGTTGTTTGAAACTATAAAATTGTGGCTTCCCGGTACTGTTACAACGGCAAGACACGCTTGACTAAAAAAAAAAAAAAAAAAAAAAAAAAAAAAAAAAAAAAAAAAATCCAGTTTTTCAATAAGTGTTCTAATCGGGTCTTATATGAAATAAAAGTAAACGTGTGAGAAAAACATTAATAAAATACTATAAATATAATATATAAAAAAAACTTTTGTATTATTTCATGCAAGCAATGAATACAGAATAATAATGAGGTGGAAAAAAAAATGTTGAAGTGGTCATGGGTTTATTAAATTTATATTTTATCATGAAGCACGCAAAAGTTTTGTATTGCATGATGGGGGACGCCACCTGTTCTTCACTTAAATGTATATAAGGTTCTTCAGAGCCTTTTGTTTAAGTGTAGAGACATAAGGGAAGGAGGGCGAGAGAGAGAGAGAGAGAGAGAGAGAGAGAGCTAATTGTTGTATAACATCAACCTAATTATATCGTTACGCGTCACGTTAGTGTCAATCAACAAAATTATCTAATTATAGAAAACTATCCAAAATCAATATATTTCATATGCATTAAAAAAAATGATATCACGACGAAAAAATATATAATATAAAAATATTACAAAAGTTTAGGAATTTATTTTTAAATTATCAGATTTTTTTAAGTACAATTTTTTATTACTTATAAAATATTTTAAAATATATTCTGATAATTATAAACTGATTAATTTTTAAGATAATTTTTTTAAGAAGGAAATTTTTGAAATAATAATATAATGTTATATTATGGTATACATTTTTTTTAAATATATTTAAGGCATACATTTTTTATAATTTTTTTTTCTTCTTTTTCTATTTTAACTAAAACATTTTTGTAGTATTTATTCAAACAAAATGTTGTTATATTTTTGTTGTATTTTCTTTAGTTTGTAAACCATGGTATATAAATATGTATATTTGTTTGTCGTGTTGTGCGTGTGATTTTAATAACTTTTTTATAAAAAAGTAAATTTTTGGAAAAAAAGAAGAAAAAAAAAAAAAAAAAAAAAAAAAAAGGAGGGGGGCTATTTTACAGTAACATAAAAAAACAGTACAGTAAATATCTTTTATGAATGAAATATGAAAAAAATAAATATACTTTTTAAATAATTCAGTTTTAAAATTTTAGCTTTCCATTCTTTATTTTGAATGAAAAAAAAAAAAAAAAAAAAAAAAAAAAAGAAGTTAAAAACATGAAACGATCAAGTATGTACACTACAGTCTATATAACGTCTAAAATACAAGTATATAATAATAATAAAAAGGTATTGTATTATTATGGTGTGTGATAATTTTTCAGTCAGCTCAATCATTTTTTTAAAGAGAGGAAACATGAAGATTTTTCTCATGACATAAGTGAGTTTCCTTTCTTCATATTTTATTTTCACTTCCTCCCGCCTCTTATACACATATTATATTATATATATATATATATACTCTGACATCAAGTAGTATCATTATTTACTGCTAATTTCTTAGAATCGCAAAATAAAAGAGAATAAATGTAAAAATAAATTTCATTAAATATCATTGTCTTTTTTTTTTATGTATACATAATATACTAAACTAGCTCATTCATTGTATACTTTAACAAAATAAGCCAAACAATCAAAATAATATATTGGTATTATTACTTTTTTTATAGTTTAAAAAGCAGGTGTATTAGTAACTTCTGCGCAGGAAAAAAAAAGCCCATACGTATCGAATCATTCATATTAAAAAAAATCATAAAAAAAAAAAAAAAAAAAAAATGAAGTTATATAGTATCGTAATTTCATATTTTAAAAACTTGTTATATGAATTGACTTATGATTCCCACAATATATATGTATTGATAATAATAACTATGTATATTTAATATAATATGACATCTCAAATTTCATACACATTTCCTATATACGGTATCAATTACACCCTCTTCCCCCCTTTCCCTTACCTCGTTCCCCTATAGTTTTCCCAGGTAATGTGTATAACTTTTGATTCATTTGATACCGTCACCGTCTGTTGCTAAGGTGTAATATGACATTTTAGATGATCTAAAATAAGGGATAGTTAATTATTATTATGTCATGTATTTGAAATTGAAAATAAAATAATATTATCAAACAAATCAATATAATATTGTATATAACATGAATTTTAATTTCCGTTTATATATATATTTTGTGTACAACTGTTATTTTTATTTATTTTTTTTTTGGTTTTATATATCATGTCGAAAAATAAATTTTGTTATATACGTTTTGATATTATAAATTGATGAGGCTGCAGTTTTTTTTAGAGAGAGAGAGAGAGAGAGAGAGAGAGAGAAATTGTAGAAAAATTATATTTTATCTCCCATATTATAATTTACGCCTTTTTTCTGCAAAGTCATCAAATATTTTATTGTTATTTAATATATATGAGAAAAAAAAATTACATGTAAAATAAAAAGGCTAATCACAGAAAATCTAACGCTTTAAAATTTCTATACATTCTATTCGTTTTGCAATTAATACTATATTATTGCAGGCAAAAAAAAAAAAAAAAAAATAATAATAATAAAATTAAAAAAAAAATAAATAAATAAATAAATAAATAAGAAAAAATGAAAAATAAAATAATAAATAATTATAATATAACATTTGCTATCGAAGCGCGTATTTTTCTTAAATAAGAAGATCATTGCAAATCGGGCACAAATTTTTAAATGGCAATAAAATACGTTATCAAAATCGTGTTTACATAATTATTTCCATTCTATATACTGCAGTTAATAAAGCATAACAACAACATAATATATTAATCAGTTTTTTATTTGTTCTCTAAAACCACTCTCGATTTCATCCTATTATTTATTTTACATCTTACACAAGTTACCTAGCTGTTTTGGCAAGTTAAAAAAAAAAAATAATAATAATTATTATCATATTCAACAATCATAAATTTCGTCTTCCTTTTTGCTTTATTATCATCTTTTTTTTCTCAAACATTATTAGCAATTATGTAAATTAAAACTATTGTAAGAAAAAAAATATAGAATTAAAATTAATTATATTACACTATATAATTATTTTAATTATAAAAATATAATGGTGCGAGTAAAGTTAAAATGTTATGATCATTAAAAATAAAGGAAAAAATAAAAAAGACTTGAATGGTAATATTATCCATTATAACATGTCTCGTAATATTATGGAGGACACTGTAGTTGGTATAATGTATATCAAGAGTATAAAGCAACACATAATGACCATATGTACTTCATTAGTGGTTTTATATAAGAGATGCATAAACTTATGTATAACACATGTATAATAATATGAGAGGGCGGTTTCTGGATTTTGTTTTCCTAGAAATCAACGTTCCATATCATTACCTAGCCTTCTTTTTGCATCTTTTATGCAGGTGGTGCTACTTTTTTTTTTTTTTTTTGTATATAGTATAGACACAGATTTTATTTTTATTTTTTTTAAACTTAGAGTATGCTATAATTTAAGTTAACGTAATGATAAAATAATGATTTTTTTTTATATAAACTGTTAAAATATTTCAAAAATTATTTTTTGTTTCAATACTTTTATTTATGATTACTTTTTTTTTGTAACAGTTGATTAAAAACAATTTTATGCTCTAGTATTTCAATTTATTTTCAACTTTTATTTTCTGTTTTCCATTACTTATACAGTAAATTGTTTATTTTACCTCTTTTTTTTTCCTCTCTCTGTATAATATATAAATCTAATTGTGCATTAGATCAGAAAATTGAAAAATGATTTGCTATACTACTTCAAATAAAACATCTATTTTTTTCCCTCTCAATAGTTTATAAATGTGGAAATTTATCCTAATTATATAACTATTGTTTTAATGTAGAATAAATAGAAATAGAAAAGCTTATATATATAAAATAGTATATTATTTTAATTTTTCAAAGTGCAGTGTTTGTGTTATATATTTAGGTTAACACGTGAACACCTGCTATACTACGTATATTAGATGTTCAATGAGGGTAAAAATAGCATTTAAAAAAATATGCTGGTGGAAGATTTTGGCGCCTTCTCAACCTCAAGTACACACATGTAATATGAGGGTATTGGAGTGAACAAGGGGGATATAGGGTACAGGTGCCCCCTCAAACCACGTGACCCACCTGCATGTATGCGCGCGCATCATTCAGGAAGTGATTATCGTACTGTCTGGTCTATACAATACTTTTGTTACATCCTTGATTGTTTAATTGAAAGTAAGGTCAAATAAAAAAAAAAAAAAAAAAAAAGGATTTTATTTGTTGATGTCTATAACAGAACGGAACTTAGTCGGTGTGTCTCGTATTTCAGCTTTCATTAAATTTTATTTTCTTGTATTTTCTTCTTCTTATTTTTCCCCCTTTTTTAATTACAATGAGTCATTATTATATATAAAAAAAAGTCAAACTTTAAATGCATAAAAAGGACATAAAACTTACCTCTTTTCGCTATATAATTTTCACGTTTTTAATCCACAATTACGAGTATAATTTTTTATAAACATAACTTTATAATAACGTATAAATTGATACTATATAATATATTTAGAATCAATTTCTCAGTCTCTATATAATAGTAATGATAAAATAATATATCAATATTACTCTCAATTGTACTTTCCGCAATATAATACATTATTAAATATCACCCATTTTTGTTCTAAATTTCTTCCTGAATCATTTTTCTCAAGCTATACGATGAAAATAATTTTTATCATTATATATTATTTCATATTGAATCATGACAGTATATTATCTTTTGTGAAAGTTCATATAGATTAATATTTTTTTATAATTAATTTTTACATTTAAAGCGATAATAAATAAAATTTGATTTGACATAATATACAAAGAATAAAAATAAAGAGGGAGACAGAAATGTGGCAAGGTATTATAGCTTTTGCACTGATAGATTTTAGTCACGCGTATTCTAATTGATTACATGACGCTCAATCAATTAATTAAAACCATATAGAATGTCAATTAAATCGATAAACTATCTTGTCATATTATAATTCTGCATTAATCTATATTATTATACAGAATATTTTAATAGTATATTATCAAACTTCATTAGCATTTTTTTTTTAA
Organism: Ecdyonurus torrentis; assembly: GCA_949318235.1. Classification (NCBI taxonomy): domain Eukaryota; kingdom Metazoa; phylum Arthropoda; class Insecta; order Ephemeroptera; family Heptageniidae; genus Ecdyonurus; species Ecdyonurus torrentis. The sequence goes on from OX439128.1 coordinate 38,833,142, forward strand.
TTATACGTTTAATTAATAATACTATATAAAGGGTTAATTTTTTTTTAATAAAAATAATTAAAATACAATTTATTTAGTATATATATATATATGTTTGCTTTTTCTTGTTTTTGCACAGTGCTCAAAATTGAGTAATTTTCTTGGTGTTTCCAGAAAACCTTTTTTTTTTTTTCCTCAACAGGGTTAATATTTTTGTCTTCTCCAATTTTCAACTTTTTACGTATTTTTTTGTATAGAAAGTACAAGTGAAGTTTTAGTTTCTCACGATTATTTATTAATATTGTTTACTTTTTTATATATTATACAGTATATTATTTAATTTTGAAGGTTGTTTGTCAATATAACTCAATCTTTATAGCGAGTTTTTTTTTTCTCGTAACAAAATAAAATAATTTTTCTACAATTCTCTGTATCTCTCTACAGACACATCAGAAATTATAAATCAAACATAATTAAATTGACAAGTTATATAGACGAAAAATTATAGAACAAAAAAAGTTAATTAAAATATCTTTAAGTGCATTTCTTTTTTTTAGAGTAAGTATAAATAATCTCTATGTTAGTAGAAAATAGATTTAGGATTTTGAATTGATGCAAAAGGTTTTTTGAGGAACATTTTGTAGTGTTAAACAAGGACTTAAAAGCTTTAAACTGCTTTGTTTTGTTTGTGTGTATATGCTACTTCTTATACACACGCGTCTACTTCTCCCATTGCTTTTTGTTTCGTCTGTATGTGTGTATATGTATGTATATGCATAATATTATATATATATATATATATATATATATATATATATATATATATATATATATATATATATATATATATATATATATATATGCGTTTCGTTTTGTGTACTGTACTTGCCTTGAAGTTTTGCCTTTGTCTCTCTCTCTCTCTCTCTCTCTCTCTCTCTCTCTCTCTCTCTCTCTCTCTGTGTCTCTGTCTCTCTGTATCCAACAATCATTTTCGACCAACTGACTTTCTAAAACTGATTTAAACTTTATAAACTTAAAAGCTAAAATTCAATTATATGCTTCATTTTGTAAACACAGTATAATTAAACAAAAACAAAACTATATACAATACAGAGTGTTATTCATGTGAATTAAATAAAAAAAAAAATGATAAAAAAAAAAGATCAAAACAGTTAATCAGTTTTAAATATAATTCAAAAAAATTTTCAACTAAAGGGAATTTTTTTTATAACCTGATGGTGGTTTTTCTCTCTTTCGCTTACTTTGTGTGATAATCCATTAATAGTAGCATATAATTATTTCACTTTTGTTTATAAAAATTGTATAATCTTGGTATTTATTTACAATTTAAAAGATATAATTTTATTGTGATTAAATTGCTTTTAAGCTTTGCCATAAAATGCACATTACTTTTTAAACGTTTTCCCAACTTGCATATGACAAATACATATTATAGTGAAGAAGTAAATTGTACTTATTAATATTACAACAATATAATTGTAGGTGCAATAATTATAAACCTTTATAGCCAAATTTTAATAGTTATGAATGATTCATGATTTCTTTTTTAAGGTCCACCAATTATATACTTTTTGATTGTCATTCAAATCTTCATTTGTTGTTCGCATTTCTAATTTATATAATTTTATGAATGGTTATTCATTTTTTCCTTCTTTACTTTTAAATATTATAGCTTTTATTACTATAAACTGTTAGGAAGGCTGCGTGATTTGCGACATATTTGAATACACGAATACATTACCCTCAGGATTAGAGATTTTTTTTTTTTTTAACTTTTTCTGATAGGGAAATTATGACAAGCCCTTAGCCATCTTTGCATACGATATTGCCTAATAATATTATATATTATAGGAAAGGAGAGCATTGAAAGTAAATTCTACACTTGAAGTTATAGAATAAGCGGTTTACCGTGTGTTAGTCAGTTCAGTACAGAGGCAGAGCGCGGCACAGTCTGCTGTGGAAGGGTGGACGGCGTACTTATATAACCTGGGTCACGTGAACTGCAAGGGGGGAGGTTTACTGGAGACGCACAGGGTGGAAGGGTGGTCGCATCAGCCCTCGAGCTGCATGCGACCTTCCACGATCTCCCTGCCGGATACCTGACTTCTAAGAAAGTCAGTAGATGTTGTTAGCTAGGCTTTGTGCAAACACTCAGGTTCGAACCCCTGAGAGTTGCCACAAAATTATAGAGGAAAAAAAAGAGCAAAAAACAAACAAACAAACAAACAAAAACATTTAAGGATAATTTGAGCTGATTTTTAATTGTCGAAATCTTTTACCGAATTTTTCGTAGTACTGGTGTACAATATCATTTTCTTCTTACGAGATCGACGTAAACACAAGCTCAAAATGTAACGAGTGAATAACCATGACCAGATACGCTCTTAATTATAATAGTCGGGATAAAAGAGGACAAAAAAAATAAGATCCAACTTTTATCACAAACTACGAAAAAATGGATTAGAGAGTAGAAATATCAAATAAGTTTAAATTACAAAAAAAAGTTCACCATCAAAATTTTAATAGTAATAATTTTAAAAGAGAGAGAAATATTCAAATCTCTATATAAAATACAGTATATATTTTACATTATAGTATAAATTGTACACTCTCATATTGTACAAAACGTTTGAAAATAAATTGTAAATTAATGAAATTTGTATCTAGTTGACAAATGCTTGAAAAGGGTGTACAACATAGAATTAATATATAATAATTGTTCTTGTATAACTATGTAATATATAAATTAAAAAATATATGTATGTGTGTGTATATATATATATATATATATATATATATATATATATATATATATATATATATATATATATATATATATATATATATATATATATATATATATATACTGTATATATATATATATATATATATATATATATATATATATATATATATATATATATATATATATATATATATATATATATATATATCCCCCGTATCACTGCGAGTGCGAGTGCTTTTACTCTAAAATATTTCACTATATTCTAAAAGTGGGCGTTTTTGATTTTATCACATAGTATATTATATCAACATATAATACTCTGTATAAAATAATATTTATTATATACATATATAGAAATTATATTATATATATATTAAAGAAGTATATGGGGGCGTTTCTTGTTTCCCATATAGTAATATAGCAGAAATGATAATTAAGTTACAATATTTTACATGATATTCGTTGTATAGGCCTATATAATATATTATATTTTATACAAATGAAACTAAAATATGCGTACAATAATCTATTTTCTATAATATGTCAAAATAAAATATATTTTATTATACATAAATAATAACTTAAATTTAAGTCCTGTACGATTTAATCTCCCAAAAATATATGTTTAATCAAGAAAATTATTGTATATACCATTGAATTTCTGATATATGTACTGTACATACGTTTTCCATTAATATTACGTAATGCTTGAACTGTTATTTCTGACAAATTAGAATGAATTCAATTTATGAAGTGATAATAATTTGTTTCACGGTATACCATGCAGTATATGCGGTGGGGATTATTTTCTCTCTCTCTCTCTCTCTCTCTCTCTCTCTCTCTCTCTCTCTCTCTCTCTCTCTCTCTCTCTCTCTCTCTCTCTCTCTCTCTCTCTCTCAATATAGAGCAAAATGGTATTTTCGTAATTAGTAAGTAGAAAAGTGAAACAATGTGAATTACCTTCTTTTTTTTTCAAATAGAAAGCTTTATTATTATTAAATTTATTTTTTTAGAATGTAATAATATATAATTCTATTCAATTGAAAATTAATAGTTATTTTATTAATTGTATTTTTCTCTATTTCGAAATATATTATCTTTTTTTAATTGAAATGATTTGAATTTTGTATCACTTTCATATTGAAATAGTTCATAGAAAACTTCAGTGTAATACAGGAGAATTATATTAGATATATGTACTGCATGTACATATAATTTCATAATATATATAATTACTCGGTCTATTTTTGGTTTACGTGCATTTGCATTGATTATGCCTTACATACAGAACACGAATTTATTATTTGCTTTAATTTTTGTTTGTGTATAACTTTTTTTTTTTTTTTTTTTTTTTTTTTTTGTGATTCCTATCTGTGCAGAAAATGTACAGAATCTAAAACTCCACAGAAAATGTATTTAAAACGAGACACAAGTAAAAAGTAATGAATATTTTATTAAAATTAGCCAAATATATTTCAGCCAACATATTAAATATCTAATTGTACAAACTATAAATGAACTTATTATCATGTGTACTGTATAATAATAATAATATATTAACACAAAACATACCTTTTGAAACTTTATACTTTTGCGGAAAACTTTTGTTATGTTTTATATTATATAAATATTTAATTCGTATATAACAGGACACACAATCGTGTAAAATATCCCTTAAACTTATACTAAAAAGTTTTATATAACTATGAAAATTTAATAAGCATGCGACACAACAGTAGAATTTTTTTTTAAATTCATTTAACAAAGTACCTTAATATAATTCCTTTTTTTTCTTTTTTTTTCTTTCATTTTTTTTTCAGACATTGATTTTATATATTATATATATACCATGTATAATATTATACAATATTGCAATAATATCAAAACAGTTTATAAATACAAATGGATGATCATAGAGTCATAAAAAGCGAAATCCCATTGAACTTAATGTTTATTGTATAATGTACTCGATATATAAACGTATATAACCCAACATGTAATATCATAACATCATGTACCAATACATATATATAATATGTACTCAGAGAAAAATAGTTACAAAAACTTGATTTTATATATAAATACAGTATACTCATATTAAATTTTCGATTGCACACTTTATTTTATTATTATTTACATATTACGTTCGTATGGTTCGATTTAAACCATTTGTGTGAGTGTGCATGTGCATGCGTGTGTGTGTGTGTGTGTGTGTGTATATATATATATATATATACACACACACACACACACATATACATATTTATATATAATATTATATACCTTTTATGGTTTTCACTATAATATGCAAGCCTAAAAACTATGCTATTTTTTATATAGGAATTAAAACTTTGTATATATATATATATATATATATATATATATATATATATACCATACATAACATAAATATGCAACGTTTAATATCTTTTTCATCATAAAATTTAATACCTCTCTCTCTCTATCAATTTATTTAGTTAGCGTAATGAATATTATGTTGGTTTTTACAATTCACGTAATATGTATATAAAACCAAAATGTGTATATATATATGTACATATTCAGGTATTGTCAATAATTAAATACTATTCGATGTGACAATAGGGGATAAAATGTACTAGTTGACAATATATATATAATATACTTGTTTTAATGTTTTCATATGCAATCAAATATTTTATTTATAACACTAAAATATAATAAAAAAATATATAGATATAAAAAAATACTATTTTAATATTTTACTTTACTTTTATTTTTATTTTATTTATTATATATAATATAATATATTTTTTCATATATGTAATATTTTAATATATTACTTTAACCCCAATATATAAAAAGGATTAATGTATTATTTATTTGCTATTTTATATAATTGTTAGTAAAAAAAATATTGATAATATATTTTTTGTTTATATAGATTTTTTTTTTCTTTTTTTTTTTTTTTTTTTTTTTTTTTTTGCTGACACAAATAAATATAGATTTTGAGTGAGTGATGGATTTGTGGTTCAGCGGTAATGTCAATATCAATTTATCTCAAAAATATTTTATGCTATTTTACATACAGAAAAAAAAGGGGAGAGGGGAAAAATAACAAGGGGTGCGCAAAAAGTAAGAGGGAAGTAAAATAAAATAGGTATTTTTAAGGTGATGATACTGTCAATGTTGATATATATAACTATTTATTTTTCGATAATCTTTGGATTAATTATTGGTAATAATGAAATAACAAACAAAATGTTATTTTAATTATTTAGCAATTAACATGTTAAAATTTTTAATAAAATTTTTTTTTCAATGTAAATCATAGTTGTTTAGTATTGAATATATTTTATATTTTGTATGAAAGCACAAATAATTTAATTTAGCAAATAGGGATGGGGGGGGGGGGGTAAATAATAATAATTTTGTATAAAATTAGTGAAGAAAATTTTGTGCAAAGCATGATAAATATTTTAAGATGTTGCTCTCTTTGTGTTTAAGCTTTTTGGTGGTGGTAAGACTTTAGGTTGACAAGAGAAGTTTGAAAGTAACTTCCCTCTCACTCTCTGTCTCTCCCTCCCTTACACCATCTCTCTCTCTCGCTTGGCTGTTTGATCTCAACTGATGTAACTCTTTGGTGGTGAACACAGAAAGCAAGTGACGCAGAATTAAACTCAGTGTACCGTCCAAACGAGCATGCAAAAAACGTTTTATATAAATTATAATACACACGCATTACTTTACATAATTTATACAATATTTTTTTATTATTTTATATTTCTTGAAATATATTTGGGGGGTGGGGGGGGGGGGTGAATGATATAAAAAAGCAAAATATTATAGATTATTTTAGACCTATGAAATTATGATTGTTATTTAGCAAATTAAAATCTTATATGTTGTTTCAATATATATAAAACACAACTTTGTTTATGCGTCTGGATTAAAAAAAAAAAAAAAAAAAAAAAAAAAAGTGGACATTTTATTTTTTAACAGTATTTAGTTTTTACTATTTAAGGTTGGGCCGACCATTTGATCCCATTTGAATTTTCAATAATTTTTTATGAGAAAAGTTGCAGCAATATTGTCTTGAATTTATAACTATCATATAGATTGGATTTAACAGAAATTATAAAAAAATCCTTAGGTCTCAATTTTCATTGGCACCCCAAAAAAACTATATTGAAAATTTTTTTAGGCCATCTATTGACAAGTTTAGGAACTAGGTATAACAAATTTTCCGATATAGTTTTTTCTGTGTTGGGCTTAATGTAGACTCACAAATCAAAAATAATTTAATAGATTTTGTATTGTTCTAAATGATAGTTATGATTTGAGTCAGCTAGGTTAGATATTTTGCCCGTAATAAAGGAAAATAGTTTCACCAAGAGATGGCACCACTGTCGCCGACACCCCTAATGGTCTGCCCAACCTTAAGGGGCCGTGTATGTTGGTAATCCCCATAAACAAAGCACGGGAAATCGTATTTACGCCTTCAAATTGTCAATTTTGTATCTAGAAACTTGAAATTAGAGCATTAAATTGTAAATAAAATTCCGCTTTGAGCGGCGTTAACAAATTTTTTTAAAGATATGCAGGAAAAAAGATATTAATTTTTCAAATAAGCAAATGAAAATTAATAGCTGTAGTAAGAATTTTCATAAGTTGGTACTTGGATTTATTTTCAGGTATAGGTATAGTAAAGTTGCAGTAAAAAGTAAGTGAAAAAAGAGAGATAAAAGGGATCAATGCTACCTGACAACACGACCCAATTATCTACGCGTCAATGATTTTGATAACTCGAGAAGTAATTTTCACAGTAAATCAAATTTATTTTAGATGTTAGTTTTATTAAAAATCATGCATATTTCTTTTTTGATCGAAGTTCTAGCGATATTTTGAACTACCGTGATTTAAAAATAATGAGTAGTATGTAATATTTTTTATTTGAATATATTACTTTAATATGAAGCTATAACTTCGATCAAAAAAGAAATATGCATGATTTTTAATAAAACTAACATTTAAAATAAATTTGATTCACTGTGACTGTTACTTCGCAAGTTATCAAAATCATTGACCGTAAGATAATTGGGTCCCGTGTTGTCAGGTAGCAGGTAATCTCTTCTATTGAAAAACTGCTCTTTGTTCACTTACTTTTTACTGCACTTTTTGACTTACAAAGGTGCAGCAGTGCTATTGTATATTATATACAGTACGCAGACTTATTGACGACAGTAAATGTTACCACTAAAATAAATATACAACTTCACTAAAAAATTATCAAACTTTGAAATTAATTATAAAAAAATCTATTGATAATATAAAAATTTTATCAACAGGCCTCAAAGCGAAATTTTATGCTGATTACAGCATAATAAATTTCAGTCATAATTACATCATATTCACAGAGAGAGAACGTAAATACTAAACGTCTCTTTTGCATGCTAATCTTACGGAGACTGTTTCAACATACACGGTCCCTTAATGTAAATATTACTGGCGTTCATCGTATTACGTGGAAAAAGGCACACGCTCCGACTGATTTTCTATATCATGCATAATATTGCTGAACTATGAAGTTTTTATTAATTAATTAATTAATTAATTAATTAATTATACTGATGCACTAAGATTGCAGCATAAAAATTTGATTCTGTTTATTAGATACTTTTTAACGGTAATAAAAAATTATGACACAATTTTTGAACTGGTAATACTCTGCCAGTTTTTACTTTGTACAAGTAAATTAATTTCATATATAGCTTTTTTTTTTTTTTTTTTTTTTTTTTAAGACTTTTTTTGTTGACGCAATTAAAATAATTATAAAATATTTAGAGACGACTGAAAAAAAAAAAAAAAAAAAAAGAAAGAAAGAAAGAAAGAAAAAAGTAATTATAATTTTTATACGTATAATGATTTCAATTAATCGTAATTCAATTATCCTAATATATATTTTTTAGGACAACATTTAGCTCATTAAAAATAATAGTAATTTATGTACAGCATTTTCTTATATAACTAAAAAGGTTATTATTATTATTTTTTTTTTAATGTATAATAATAAAGTAACTTATCTATTTTAATTTATAATTTCAAGTTATAAAGCAGAAAATTAATTGCTTTAAAATAAGTTTTGTGTTGTTTAGAAGAGTTTATATTATTATCATTATATTTTGGATGAAAAAAAAAAAAAAAAAAAAAAAAACTTATGGAAGTAAATGAGTTTACTCAATAGAATAAAGGAAAATATAAATTGAATTATAAAATTGCGGGATTCTCTCTCTCTCTCTCTCTCTCTCTCTCTCTCTCTCTCTCTCTCTCTCTCTCTCTCTCTCTCTCTCTCACTCTCTCTCTTACTCTTATCTTTATTTACAAAGTTTAAATTTGTTAGCAGCTTATATTATGTATGAATTTATAAAACGGAAATGAAATTTCAAAACCCTAAACATCATGCAGATATTTTAATATGTTTTAAATTAAATTTAAGTTATATTTATAAGGGGTTAAAAAGGTTATTCGTAAGTATATATATATATATATATATATATATATAATATATATAATATATACAGTACTATGTTTTTTTTTGTATGATGAATGCTTAGAACCTTTTTTTTAAATAAACAATTTTGGATTTTTTTTTTTTTTTTTTATTCTTGTGCAGGTTAGGTTACTTGTACCAATCAAAAGATAAATATAAGTAAAAATATTATCTATGCTTATTATTTTAAAATTTAAATTTAGAGATATGAATTATTAATTAAATTTCATCATAAAGATACAAGTTAAATAATAACAATAAACAATTTCTTGCATTGAAAAGCATGAATATTTCCATACAGTTTCCATCACTAGAAAAAATACATTAAATATTCTTAAATTTTAATACTTAAATGTGCTTACGGCGCATGTGCTTAATCCTTTTTCATTTTATAATACAGATGTATAACTATTTAAATAAATTCTAGAAAAAAAAAAATTCAAATTTAAGTTAAAAATATTTGAAACTCCCTGTATATAGTTTAAAAAGGTATAATAAATATAAATAAAAGTAAATTTACTATTTAAAACAGATGGTGTCATTGATCCTTTCTAATTTTATACCGAGCAATTATTTCATCTCTATATATTAACACTCAATTCTAACGTATTAGTTAAGTAATAAATTATTATACATACGTACAGTATATACATTTTTTTCTTACTTAAGTTTTGTATCATTACAGAGCTAACTGTGTATATCCTTTTCTTTATGAGTTTAAATTTGGATTTGAAGTTAAGTCACCATTACCAACGCGTGTGGTGTTATATTATGTTGTACTTGAAGCGTAAGTGTGAAGGGCTAAAGATAGAAGATTCAAGTTTTAAGTGAGAAATATATTATATATGTTTGTGTGGGGTCGATATATACATTGCCTTAACTCGCCCTATATATATAACTATAGCTTGAAATACTCACTATATTATATAAGACTCAATTTTGTGGTTTATATTATTAGAGTTTAAACCATGTTGCACTCTGATAATTTCTTATTCTATAATTCTCATTAATTGTTTTGATCCTGCTGTCAAAAAAGTTTTTATTTTCTTCAACTTTTTTTTTTTTTTTTTTTTTTTTTTTTTTTGTAGGGAGAATGGAGTCAATTTTTTGTCACCTTTTTTTTTTCTTTGATGTTGGTATGATTCATTTAATTTTACTATTTAAGCTCGTTAAAAAATTTTTTTCGTCTGTTTCTTTAAAAAGTGGAGTTATTTCTCTTTTTGCTCTATAGACTCTAAACAGGGGGTATAGTTACAATTAATAAAAAAAGTATTTTATTAAAAGTGAGGCCTAAATTTTGTTATTGGTAATATAATATAGTAATAATTTTTAAAATATTTTTGATTGCACATTTCTTAATTTATATTTATGCATATTTTTCAAACATTATGCCGTTGTAATTTTTTTTTTAAATTTATGTATTTTATTTTATATTGTAAACTAACTTTAGAAATATACACTAGAATTATTACACTCTACAAATTTTTATGATTTTTTATAGCAATTGTAATCATTTGCATGGTTGATTTTCGTTTTATGTTTGTTTTTTTTTTCTTTTTAAGAGGAAAAATGGACACAAGTTTAGTGTCTTTTGCTTTTTAACCATTGCACCACCAACAAAGATATAGGAAATAAAAATTGTAGAAAAAAAATATAGTAACGCAAAAATTTTTGTTGGCAAAAGATTCTAACTTCCTTTTTCCCTTCTAAAGCTTTTTGTATTTATCGTGGTAACTTTGGCTCTCATATTATAAAACGCATACACGAATGAGTGAACGAGAGAGAGAGAGAGAGAGAGAGAGAGAGAGAGAATGGACAGAGAAAAATGATAGTAAAATAGATGGTGCGAATAATTATCATATGTGTGGTTCACAGTATCACCAACTATTTTCCTCTCGCACCCTAAAAAAAAAAAAAAAAAAAGAAAAAAAATACAAGGGGAAGACAGCGTGAAAAAAAGTACATGAATTGTATGTAACTACTTTTTTTATTTATCCTTTTTGGCACAAGTTTATGTGTGTTAATCTTTGTGTTAAAATTACATAAATTTTACTTTTTTTTTCTTTCTCTCGTTCTCGCCCTCTTTAGTATTTTTTTCCACTGAAAAATGTAAGAATTTTTAAAACAGACATAATTTTTGTAAACATTTCAACGTATTTTTATTTATTGTTTGATTGTGTCTATATTATGTATATTATACACACAATACCGTATAAGAAGAAAGAAAGAAAAAAATAGCATTGTACTATATGTATGAAAAATATTATGCAATAGCTAGTTTGTCTTTTATATTATTGTTACACATGGTTAAATTTTATATGTTTGCGACACAAACTTTATGGTGTGAGTTTTTTAAAGATCCAGTAAAGAAAAAACTGACGAGAGAAAAGTGAGTGAGAGAGAGAGAGAGAGAGAGAGAGAGAGAGAGAGAGAGAGAGAGAGAGAGAGAGAGAGAGAGAATAGAGTTGTGTGTGTGTGTATATTTATATATGTTAGGGAAAAAAAACGTTTTCGTTGTAAGAAAAGGAACTAGCGACTTTGAAAAAATAAAATGTTAAACAGAACAGAGTGTGTGTATGTGTGTGTGAGAGAGAGAGAGAGAGAGAGAGAAGTGTTCGTGTCTAAAAGCCATGCTTAAAGAGAGAGAGAGAGAGAGAGAGAGAGAGAGAGAGAGAGAGAGAGAGATAGGGAAGTGGGTGACGTAACAACAAACAAATGGACACTGGTCTAAAAGATGTTTCCACCCTCACTCGTGCACCAGTCAACTGAAGCAGAGGGCAATTCAGAGTGAGGCTGCACATGCCACTCAAAATCTTGGACAACAAAGTGAAACCAAATGTACATCTTTTTCTTCTGCTCTGTATCCACTTTATATACATATGATAAAAAAAAATGCAGTCAACTTTAAAGCAAAATTTATACAAGAAAAAATAGATAAAAAAAAAATATATATATATATATATATATATATATATAGTAATAATAAAAACGCCACTCCTATGACTTGACGAAACTGACTTGTTTCGTGACACACTTTTGACTTACGTTTTAAGATCAAATATATAAATTTCATTTTTTTTTTTCAATATACAGTATAATAATATGCTACATAAACAAAATATTGATTTCTTTAAATGTAAATATATTAATCTAAAGGGGTCGAACCATTAACGTTCTCTGCATTTTCAAAAAAAAAAAAAAAAAAAAAAGACTTCTCAAAGCCAATCTTTACATATAGACTGAGTCAATTATGCTTCCTCTATTTTTGTACTTCAGTTTACAGGAAATCAATAATTTGCATAAAAAATGCATAAAAAATTTAATAATCTCATGTTTTTAAAATTATATTTATAGGCCTGTAAGCTGCAACCTCTAGTTAAACCTTAGTTATCTTTTTTTAATTGTTGCAACAATCAAAATAACAACTTAACTACGGTTTAACTAGTTAGTTAGCGTC